>WYDF02101131.1:0-10622 GCA_009867245.2 Adranes taylori
TGATTTTTTGTTCTTTTCTCAGAAGCCATCTATCGATATTAGCACTGATATATTTCGAGTTTAATCGTAGCTGCACACAAATGGCAAATAAACACAGGACGAGATAACTCGTAGTTGGCGTCCTAGAAAAGAACGCAATCTACTAGTTATCTCGTAATTGGCAGTCAACGTCTTAAGCTGTATGAGAATTCTTTATCATAGAATATTGTTGAAACCGCTTGAGAATGAATCTTTGGATTCGAAACACGTAGTACAGTTTTCTTCCAATTAAATTGTATGTACTATACACAGCATGCATATTATGATTGTTACAGAAGTTAATTATATTGAAGCAGGATCGTGGTTCTGGTATTATTTTCTTTACATAACCACAATACTGCTTTTTTTATTTTTTGTAACACAACGCTTTTGCATGAGATTCTGAGATTCGGGAGTGAGTCGAATTTGCCGCGGGAGTGGGTCGAACTAACAAAATAATAAAAGCCTTTCTCAAAAATCGCAAACGAAAACTTTTTTTTTCTATCCGTTCTCTTTTAGGGGGAAGGTATTCAACGAATAAAATGTATTTGGTAGCTTATATTAATGTTATATCAAATTTATTAAATTAAAGATTACTAAATTATTATGATGTTAATTAATTTATATTAAATTGATTAATCGATAATACGTTGTAAAAATTAATTAAGATGTTACTGAATTATAAATTCTTATTAACCAAGTTCATTTGTTTATGTAGGCTCAATTACTGGATCCGAGAATTGTCTAACTCTTGATGTCATAACACCAAAAGTGAGCTACGAATTGCCTTTACCAGTGGTTGTCCTAATTGAAGCTGATAGTCTAATTGGAGGTTTGCCTGACAAGCTAACACCAACCGTCCGTTTTGCCAAGTTAGTAGATAAAATTTAGTGAATGTTTCTTACTTTTCTCACTTTTAATCTAAAAATTGTTTATAATTGTTTTTTACACCTCTGGCTTACGTTTCGACGTTGTTTTTTAGGGCTCTAATGTTTTTCTAAATTTATTGAGTCCTGAAAGAAGACGGAAATTATTCGTGGAAACGTAGGTTACAGGCGTGAGATATACATATTATAGACTAAAATCTGGAAAATTGTGTTCTTTTTTTTTCGATTAAAACAATTTTGTATCTATTAATTTTTAAATATAGTAATAATGTTGTAGCTATATTGATTTTAAATACGATTAGAACTGTATATTGCAGACAAATATTATCTCATTTCAGATCAAAAGATGTAGTTTTTGTACGTCCCAATTTTCGATTTGGTGCATTAGGATTTTTATCATTAAATATTCTTACGAAAGATGAATATCCACATACAAGTGGCAACTATGCATTAAGTGACATTATTGAAGCCTTAAAATGGATCCAACTCAACATCCTACATTTCGGAGGTGATCCGAACTCTGTCACAATCTTCGGTCATAAAGCAGGTTGTTATTTATTTACTTTTTTTATAATATACTTTTGGAAATATTTTTTAAAATCAAATCATCAGATTTTACTTTCGATTTCTTAATGTTCAGGTGCTACACTTGTTACGGCTCTAGTTACAATTGGTGGCGCAGAGAAATTGTTCGCTCGAGCTTGGGCTACATCTGGTAGTGGAATTTTCACTAATAAACTGCTTTCTGAATCTGAAACCGAAAATGAAAGATTTTTAACAGCTACTGGCTGTAAGGTAAATATTATTTAATCCCATAATTTTTTTTGTGAACTTTCTGAGAGGCGTTAATATTTTTATCCACTTCAGACGTGAAGGGACATTTACAGAGATTCTGGTAATTTTAACTTTGTTGCACGCTACTCTAAAAAGCGCTGTCGTCACTTGACGGTACCTAAGTCCAAAAGAGTGGCTTTTGCAAACTTGTATGTGTGGATGTCTGTAAGTTTAAATAACTCACGCCTTTTTAAACCGTTTTAAATCAAATTTGTTACACGAGTGCGTGACCGCGCACTCGCGCGTGATCGAGACAAAATGATGGAAATGCACCATTTTGAATATTCGCAAAAATTTAACACTCAAAATGAACGGCTGAAAATTTGTATGCACATACTTCCTTGCTGGGTGCACAAAACTTTCCGATTGAAATGGTTGTAATAGAATGCAATGTTGCCACGTCTAAAGTTCAACTTTAGACTAAAGTGTTTTCGATGTTTCCAGAACATTTGTGAATAGAAGATTCATCGAATATTTATTAGATAGTGCTTTAAGAATGCTTACGTATTTATTTCAGACAATTAAATGTAAAATAAAGACTTGACTCTATGTAGGGTATTTATAATTGTGCACATTTTTTGGTTCATTTTCTCTGTTGTCAAGGTATACAAAGTATTAAACGAAACACGGACGATCGACCCTGCATATTTTTTGTATTTTGATAGTTCTCTCTATATAATACTTAACCTGAGTGGTTCAGCTTCAACGGCTCTCCAGGTAGCAATTATCACAGCAATTAGTATGTCATTACCACGGACTTGACCCACATATTTAATTCTGTATAAACGTTCCATTGATGGAATATACGATATTATCCTGCTCAGAAAAATCAGAAAATATTGTATGGCAGTTCAACAGTTGTAAAAATGATGAAAACACATTTTACATGTTTTGTTACGCGGGCATTATTATTGTTATTATTATTATTAACATCGCAACGTAGACAACTCGGAGTTGATTAGAGCTGTAATTACGCGTACGCGCACTTACTTAAATCTAGTTTCTTTTTAAACATAGCTTTTTGTTCTCGACATCAAATGTGAGTGCGTTCTAGAGAGGAACGACTCTGTTGGTGATGAAGTGTTTATGTGGATTCTTGCTGCATCGTTCTGTTTTTAATTTTAGCCTGTGACCTCGCAAGACCTCAGTTTGTGTTTTTGTAAAGAGGTCCTCTAAGTTACAGCAGTAGTAACCTTAAGGATCTTGTAGGTTTCTATTAGATCGCCTCTATCTCTGCGTTCCAATGGGATGCGTAGTTTTAATGTTGAAAGCCGCTCGTCTTTGGTAGATTTCTGGGGGAACCTGGAATCTTGTTGCTTTCCTGACATTTTCAAGTGCTTCAATGTCCTTGCTGAAGTACGGGTTCCACATTGATTAACCATTTTCGAGTTTTGGCCGAATGCAAGACTTGTTCAAGAATATCTGATATGTTAGATGTGGGAAAGCTTTTCTTGTTAAATAACTTAAAGTGTTAACCTTCTTGATTGTGCCGTTTATATGTTCTTCCCACATTAAATCCCGAGAAACAATAATTCCAAGATCTCTTTGAGAGGTTACTTTCTTCAATGCGCTTCCGGAAAGAATGTATTTTTTCAGGGTTTGTCATGCTTGTCGTACCTATATGTAAAACTGCATATTTATCTAAGTGTATGTTCTTGTTTATATCACTTGGATAACCCAAAAGTTTCGTGTCGCAAAGTGACTGATTATACATTCTATCGGTTTTGATATGTCACTTATATAGCACAAAAACTGGAGAGTTCCAAGAACCGATCTTTGAGGAACCTCGCTTAATATGTCGCGCGCATTGGAATAATTATTGTTAATTCGAACGCGATAGGTACGACTCGTCAGAGAACTTCTTAACCAACGAAGCAAATTGCCTCTGACTCCCATAACATCAAGTTTAGTAGTCTTTGTGTTCAGACTTTGTCAAAGGCCTTTCTTAGCCTTCCTATATAACATCAATTGGGTGATTCTTGTCAAATTTGCTTGTCAGTGTTTTTAACATTAGTAGCATGTTGCTAGTTACGGATCGTCCAGGCAGAAATTCGTGCTGTGCTTTACCAGTGGTTTCATTTGCAAGTAAAAAGTTTGTTAACTCTTTAGGTACCATTTTCTCCATACATTTGCAGAGTACCGATGTGATGCTGATTGGCTTGTAATTCACCGCTTTAGTTTTGTCTCCCTTTTTGTAAGTCTTCACCCATTGTCAACGAATAGTTCATAACTTCTGATAGAGGAGAACTTGGGGGATGGCAATTGTTTCGATGCTCTTTATTTGATTTTATGGGCCGTAAGTGCAAAATCACTCTGGCACTGGTTCGCAAACAGCTGTCTTTTCAATTGTATGATTTTCAGAATGTTGAAATTCAACCAAGGCTTGTTCTAGTGTTTAATGACTGCGAAAATTGATCGATTTTTATTTACCTTTCATGTACCGTATATTGAAAGTGGTACCATTTCAGGATATTGATTGTTTACATGAAATGGATGCTTATAAATTAACAAATTTAATTCCCGATATATGGCGTAAATCAACACAAGATCTACCAAAAAAAGATGAAATTCCTGAGGAGAGACACCATTGGATTGTGATTGATGGTAAAATTCTTAAAGAACATCCAGCTGAAGTTTGGACGAAGGAGAAAGGATTACCTGTAAATATTGTTATTGGTAAGATTTTTAATAATTTTTACTGTTACATTACGACAAATAAAATCTCTAATTTGCCATTTACTGACATTTGCTTATTTCCTTATTTGACTTATTTAGGTACTACTGCTCATGCAGGCGCATCACAAAAACTTTTATTAAAGAACAAGAACTGGACATCTGATTTAGTTTCACATCATATACGTTCGTCGATTCTTTCAAATTTATCTTTAGCAACTGAGGTACTCGATCTTTATCCTCGTACCTACGAAGGTTTGGCGCGCATTATTACTGACGTACGAGTGGCCTGTCCTCTATTGGCTATTAGTAGTCAAATTCCAAATGCTACATTCTATGTAGTTACACAATCAAGAGGCGATCAAAATGTTGCCGACGTTAACATTGATGCAGAAGCTATCTTAGGATGGTAATTTAGATTACAACTAATTAATATTTTACATGAACGGGAGTAGCACCGTATTGGCCCGAGTATGACTATATCGTCGTTAGCATGTTAAAGTATCGAATATGAAAAAGATGGACATTTCACGAGAGAAAATAGAAGGTTTTTACTGAGAAGTCAAGAAAGATAGGGCATATTCGAGGCTTTACTATAATTCTATTTGGAATTCTAAGGCTGTTAAAAATTCACAAATTTGTCGTGATATAAGTCTTGTCCAATGCGAAGTGGCGGAAAGTGGTGAATATAAAAAACCTGTTTATCAAATTCGATACTTTAACATGGTAACGACGATATTATTTTCCATAAAATGTACCTATAATAACTGTATTCGTCTTATATGTGCAGCCTAAGGACATATAAGTAAGAGGGCTTAATACCTTAATTTGCATTTACGAGATTGTTATAAGAGAAACATGTGGCAGAGTTCAAGGTCAAAACTAAACAGACATTTTTCTAACTTTGTCATTGATAGATTCCAAAACTTGTAGAAGAAGAAGAAGAAGAAGTCATTGATAGGTTCCGTTCAGACAACCATGAATTAAATCCATACATTATTTTTTCTTTTTTTAATGCGCATATCAGCGTATGTAAATTTTGCAATAGTGGATTTATCAGATTTGTGACATTTTTATTTATTATAACATCATAGTCACGCGATAAACACAATTCGTTTATAACTCGAAACGCATGCGCACTTGAACTCTAATCATTACCGCACCGATAGACGGCGGTAGTTTTAGATTACCTAACATGGCGGATAGTAATATGGAAAGGAGAGCATCTTTGTGATTGCAGATAAATAAAGTAGAGCAGAGAAGTTGTATTGCGAACTTCAAATTGTGTGTTTTACGTGATGCGAAACATACTAAAACGTACAATCTCCAAAAAAGTTTGGTGTTTCTGAATGGAATATTCGACGTTGGCGGAGAGAAGAAGAAAATCTTCAAAATGCCGGTGCAAGTCGAAAAGCATTCAGAGGACCCAAAAATGGGAAATTTGATGCAATTGATATGCGTGTTTTTTATACATGCAGGAGAAACGAAACGAAGGCATTCCAATAAGTCGCTAAGTGATTCGAATGAAAGCCTTGGAGGTGGCACGTGAATGAAGTACTCCAGTAGCACAATTTGAGACAGGCTTGTACTGGTGCACCCAATAAACGAATGATGCGCCGTACTATACTGTGCTTGCGATGCCGTACAACTCTTGCTCAGCGTCTACCAGCAGATTACGCAGTAAGTTGATCGCATATCAGAGTTATATAATTAAGCTGAAGAAAGAGCATAATTATCTTCTTGGCCAGATGGCAAATGCTGACCAAACCCCAGTTTTTTTTGACATGCCATCAGATGTTACTGTAGACAAGAAGGGTGCTAAAACAGCTTAGACATATGGCAATAAGAAGTCACGCATTACCGTCTTGTTAGCAGTTGCTGCAGATGGAAGAAAACTTCCACCTTGTGGCATATTAAAGAGAAAGTCACTGTCAAAGGAATAGTGGCCAGCTGGAATTGTTTTCAGAACACAGGAGAAAAGATGGATGACAGAACAACTAATGACTGATTGGCTGAAGGTGTTTTGGGGACCGCGACCAGGTGCTTTCCTACGGCATAAGAGCATTGCAGTTCTGGATTCATTTCGTGGGCACACAACAGTGAAGATAAAGATAAAGAAGTAGGTTGCTGAAATGAACATTGATCTTATTGTGATGCCTGGAAAAATGACTTCCCAACTTCAGGTCCTTCACGTTATTGTCAATAAGCCTTTTAAGGATCACCTTCGGAAGGAATATAATGTCTGGTTGATTAACGGGAACCATGCGCTGACTCCGACAGGCAAGTTGAGAAAACGAAGCCAATAACTATTGGCCAAATGAGTAACCACAGCTTGAATCAAATGTGAAATGCGATCAAATGTGAAACTATCGTCAAAGGCTTTAATATGTGTTGTGTTTCTAATAAGATGGATGGTACTGAAGATGACGAACTGTGGAAAGACTGAATCTAGTTCCAGTAGTGAAGATTAACTCAGAGACCAGGAGGTTGATGACTGGGAATGATAAGTAA
Organism: Adranes taylori; assembly: GCA_009867245.2. Classification (NCBI taxonomy): domain Eukaryota; kingdom Metazoa; phylum Arthropoda; class Insecta; order Coleoptera; family Staphylinidae; genus Adranes; species Adranes taylori. The sequence continues at coordinate 6,924 of WYDF02101131.1, forward strand.
TTACATTCTATGTTAAAATAGAAGTTTTAAATAGATAGGTGTGTTATTATTTCGAAAATATTGATGATTAGGAAGTTTTATAAGAATCAATTTCAAAAATGAAGCAAGAGGACACGGGTTTTTGGCATAGTAGTAGCTGAGCGCCCTCTTATCTTCTTATATCACTACACCGAATTATGAGTTCGGTGATCATTGAACTATACCTCTGGCTTAAATCAATTCTTAAAATCTTCCTTATAAATTACAAGTGTATGCAAGTTTGCATATATTAAACGTTATATATCGATTTATTTGTTGTATAATGCATTTGGTATAATAAATTTTATTAGCTGTATATATATTGCATTTGAACGAAATAGCACCTTTACAAGTTGAAATGAACTACTAAAGTGTTTTATCGAACCAATGAAGAGCAAGGGAATTTAACAATCATAGTTCGCCTCGCATATCACTTCCATTGGGTTTTTCTCTGAGAAGCATCGAACCACCTAAAGATGGACAAAGTTGCCTGTACAGTGATCTTAATTGAAAGGGGGCTTTAACAATCAAAGCTCAACCTATTAAATAACACATGTAGTTCATCTCCAGTATTAGAATAACGTACTAACACAATATTTCAATGAAAAATATAAGTAGTATTTACTTCTAAGACCAAATTTTAAATAGATAGGTGCGTTATTATTTCGATAATATTGATGATTTGGAAGTCTTTAAGAATCAATTTCAAAATCATCGCGCTATGTCTGTCTTAAATCAATTCTTATAATCTTCCGTATAAATTAGAAGTGTATGCAAGATTGCATTTATTAAACGTTATATATCGATTTATTAGTTGTATAATGCATTATACCACATGCTAATAAAATGCATTATATAACTAATAAATCGATATATAACGTTTAGTATATGCAAACTTACAGAGACTTGTAATTTATAAGGAAGATTTTAAGAATAGATTTAAGACAGAGGCATACCGCAATGATAGAACGCCGAACTCATAGTTCGGTGTAGTGATATCTTGCGCCTATAAGGAAATGAGAGGGTGCTGACCAGAGCCACACTTTGCCAGAAACACCTGTCCACCCTGCCTCGGTTTTGGAAATTGATTCTTATAAAGCTTCCTAATCATCAATATTTTCAAATAATAACTCACTATATACAATTTGGTCTTACTGCTAGAAGTACAATACTATTTACATTCTTCATTAAAATAGAAGTGTTGATTTGAATTTTCACCTTTATTATTTAGCTATTTATAGGTGAAATTTCAATGTGTTTTGATTAAATATATATAAAAGCATTCTTAAATGTGACTATTTAAATTTTTTCTAGTAAATACCCCTCAAACATTCAGGGTTGTCGGCCATTTTATATGTGAAGTCTGCTTATATTCGGGTCAATTCGGTAGTATAATTACTTGGGATCAATATCATAATAAAACATAATTTTCTATACATATATAACTTTTCAATGAATATTTTAATAGTTTTGAAGCTAGAAACTATGAAGAGCAACGTTATGTGTCAGCTATACAGCAACTATTTTACAAATACGTATGGAATGGACAAATGGAACAATCAAAAAAAATATTAATCGTTGGACAAGACACAGAAGCGACCAGCAATTATTCACGTTGCGACTTTTGGATCAATAAAAATGTTGTACCCAAATACGCCCAATTAGATTAGATTTACATATTCGTGGATTCCTATTAAGGAGAGAAAATGAGGTTTATTTTAAAAGAATTTGTACATTTTGAAAGTAATGCTCGTATAAGATCTGTACATATTTCTATAATGCCGTTGTAATATTTGTTTCTTACTGATACTAGAGATAATGGAATTTTGATTATAGGTATAATATATTTTCTTGTTATAGAGCTGTAGTCGAATTTCAAAGTAAGTTTATCCTGTTTATGCTACAGGAAACTATCATGATTAAAATGATAATTATCAATGATTGTATCTTAAGTTTATTTGCTTCAACTATGATTCGTAATTGTGCACCTAGAAATTGAAACGAACTTCAGGGTTTTTTTTTTAGATTTTTATCTGTATCAAAAATCGTATAACTTTCAATGAGATTTTTTCGTTTCATGCCTCCCATTTTTCTTATATCCACTTCTACATTCTTTACCCCGACCTCCACTTTCTTTTCCTTCCAATTAACATCAACTGTAATTTTATTCGTTGCTTTTTATTTATTATTGTTTTTATATTCCATTTGCGAGCATATCCTAGTGACGGCATTAATATCTACTTCTTCTATTTTTAATATAATCATAAATCGTTTATTAACGATTTTGTCGATAAAATTTGATAGTAAAACACAGAATATTTAATAATCATCGAATTTTATTTTGTCGGCTACAAAATATGATCCATTTGAAAATATGACAATTAACGCAATTACTTTTTGCAAGCATTTTCCGGAATAGCTTTTGACTCCTTCAGGAATTATTGTTTTACAGATTTAATTGAATCAAAGCCACGAAGTGGTAATTTTTGTTGTAGAAATAGGAAATAGTCGGAAGAGGCCATATCACGTGAATACAGAGGTTGATCAAGTTCGTTCGTTTAATTTTTCGTCAAAAATTCCGTCAAATTTAACACTTTGTGTCAGAGTGCGTAATCGTAGTGCAAAAATATATTAAATGTTCTTCCCAGCTCGTATCTTTCACGACGGATATTTTCGCGTAAACGTCTCATGATGTATATGTAGAACTCTTTGTTGACTATTTGCCCCTTTGGTAGATATTTTGAACGCACAATTCCACAGAAGGCGAAAAACAGTCGCATTTCTTTGATTTTAAGCTACTTTGACGTGTATTTGGTTTTGGCTTATTTTTCCTTCTTCATTCAGTGAACTGTAATCCATGTCTCGTCTCCCACAATAATAAATTTCATGGGCTAATTAATATGGTGCAAATACATTAACAAAATACACATGATAAGAGATTTAAATCCAACGAAAAGTTGACAGAATGTGTAGAGTAGGGTGGATATATATTAAATGTATTTCGAACCGAATATCAAATACAGCATTTTTTGACAACAGTAATTTTACATTTTTTGACTATATGAAAAATAGTCTACAAAACTGATACACGGCAATGGCTCTCAATGACAAGCAATTTTGCTAAGTCTTCTCCCATTTTCCTTTGTACGCTCGTTTCAACCATTTTTCAATTTTTTCTAAATATTTGCCCTCAAGTTTTGTTTATTTTGAGTCTCTCAGTTGTTTACATAAACGTCTCCACACTAATAAGTAAACAAAAATTTACTTATGGAACATTTGAGAGATTATCTTCATTAGACGACATTCTTCATCAAGAGTATCCGCCATAAGTTTCACATATTTTCACCGTTAAGGGAGGAGTAACCACCGTCGTAGAAGTAAAAAATCGATTTCTTTTATATCTGTTTAAGAAAATTTATTGAATTTGTTATCATAAGGGTATATGGTATTTTAAAATTGTAAATTTCTAAACTTAATGCGGATAGGGTCTACAATTGAACAAGAGCTATATTTTCTGGTTGAAGTAATAAAACTTCTTACATATAGTTTAAAACTTTGGCTGCTTTTATAGTCATGATTAAATAATTTTTTATAATAAGTTTTTGAATAATTTATGTCTTTTTTTTGTGTACAATTTTTATTATTTATTACATTGCTATGAAGGTATTTTTTTACATATAT
>WYDF02101142.1:0-10622 GCA_009867245.2 Adranes taylori
AATGTTAAGAGTACCATGGACTGAACATGCAACCAATGCATCTATTCTTGAAAGAGCTAACAGAGATCGTGAACTTTAGTGCATTGTTAAAAGAAAAAAAGCTGCATACCTTGGACATATACTCAGGAATAATAAATATCAATTATTACATCTTAGTATCCAAGGAAAAATAGAAGGAAAACGAGGCCAAGACAGAAGACAATTGTCCTGGATGAAAAATATTAGGGACTGGACAAACATGAATGCAGAAAACCTAATAAGAACAGCTCAAAAAAGAGAAGACTTTGCTACAGTTATCAGTTAGAAGAAGAAATATATGTGACACCTCTTGGTTTTAATTCCTGAAGAACTTCAATTGAAGAAAACTAGTTGTCCACCGTAATGTTGCGATTACTATTTAAAATAGCCCAAGAAAGAAATACAAGTCAGTTGGTATAGATTTTGTTTTCTCTCTTTGCGACATACTACGACCGTCATTACTTTTCCGTGTATAGATATGTCCATTATATAAATAACAGTTAAAATTTGAACATTTACACCATATATTTCTGGCTTGCAACGTCCTCGGAAGCCAATTAATATCTCATCAATATAGGCTAACTCGACAATTTAGTAGCACGTTTGTGAATTTTGCACAAGTTGGTGACAAATCGACGAAATTGCATCATCTGGATCAACATCTTTTCTTTGCTGTCTAGAATCATCAGAATCAAATCTCAAACAACCCAATATAGTGAAGCATCTTTGCAGTGATATAGTGTGGAAAAATATGTCACCTGTAGAAAACATAGTCGATTATACCGCCTCTTCAGATATTACTTTCGGGAAAGCGAATAAAATTTCATATATTCATCCCCATTATCGACGTAACAATCTTTTGAATTATATCTAGCTTCAAATTAAAATATCAGTCAATTAAAATCGCAAACACAGTTCCTATACGTATTATAATTACAAACAGTATAATCAAAGCGATAAATTCGAATTGATAAATTAATATGGTGGTTGTGCACAGAAAATAATACCAAATCCACGATCCTTCTTTAATATAATTAAATTGTGTAACATATTAATTACTTCAATTAATCAAATTGAACAGTGAAATATAGAGGGAAACATTCTATATCTCAGCCAAGCATTTTCAAAACACATTTTTTTTTTGGACTCTTGAACCCCCAAAACAAACCTTCTTCCCAATTAAAGTTTGAAAATAGAACATTTTTATTTAGTCTTTCGTTCTGATTCACAGGTATCCTTTTTTACCTATGTGCTACATTTCATAGACTACGCATATAAGACAGAAAAATATATTACATTTTGTATGATATATTGATACAACTAAATACAGAATACAGATAATTAATTATTAATAATATTTTAATGGAATATTTAGGAAAATAAAATCGAAAACATAGAATAAATTAATTTGTTTGGTCTTATACTTTTCTACGTCTTTATTGGCTTTATCTCTCTCAGTCTTTCTTATTCTCTTCCTATATCTAAACCGACATGCGGTTTGAGGCGCATCAAATTTATTTCCAATTTGCTTATTCATGAGCAGGAGTTTACCAAGGCATATAACTATAAGAGGCACGAGGCCTATGCATTACAGATTACAATAAAACGGTTTATTATCCCAAATTGATTGACGTTCCTATATTTATGACACCAGGAAAAGAAACATTCGTATTTAGATCTTATTTGTTTTAAATGCGTCTAAAACTTTTTATTCAATTTTTTGATACATGAAATTTGTTATTATAATACCAAGTAACCATTTTCAGAATATCTCGTATTGAGTATCTTTCTAAAATTTCACCTATTTACTGTTAGTGTACCACTCACGTATTTATATTCAGCAATATGTTTTAAAATACTTTTGCTGGTCGATATGTCTTGTCCAGGTATGGCGAGAAGTCCTAAGAAGCGTCAGAAAGCGCTTACTGATTTAGAGGTCAGAGTTGACAAAAGTTTGTGTATTACAAACATAAGAAACTTAAAGTTTTTCATCTATCCTAAAACTTTCGTCTATCTATTTCGGCAAACCAAAAATAAAACTATGGTCCTAGTGTTTTGCAATACAAATGTTATATTTCCACAAAATTGTAGAAAGTCTTATTCAATTTATTGAGCCAGAGTGTTTCGCCGGCACTTCAGTCACATCAGATCATTATCCACTTCTGGTCAAAACCAGCTTAGATTCAGCGTCTATTTCCTCACCATCACAAATCACTATACGTGACATCGAAAATGCAAATTGGCAACACCTCCAAAATAATATTTTACAAAATACCCCGCTTAACTTACCTATGAACACCCCTTCAGAAATAGGCACCACTGTTGCCAATTTATCTGCAGTCATACAGAATTCAGCTTCAGAGAGTATTTCTCTGAAAATAGTGTTCCAAAATAGGCATCCTCTTCTTCCCGTTATCATTAACATGATACGAGAGAAAAGGCGAATTTATCGTAGGTACATTGCTCAGAGAGACCCTGTCATTAAATCTGAGTGGAACAGACTCAATGCTCTTGTTCGAGGCAATATAATTGCATATAAGGAAGATTGTTGGGTTGAAGCCACATCAAAACTTGATTACCGTAATGGTGAACAAATTTGGCAAAAATTCCAACAACGTACGGGTCAAAAGACCGTTCTAAAATGCCTCTGACAAATAATCAGGGTCAAATTCTAAACAACTCCGCTGACAAAGCTGAACATTTCGCTGACTATCTGGAAAACACTTATAAACTACCTACTAACGCACTTTTCGAGCCAAATTTTCTTAAGGAAACAAACATTCTGGTAAACGATTTTTTCATTCGCCACACACCACTCATAGATTTTCTTCAACAGGACGACATTCTATATCCTATCACCCAAGATTATATATCCGAAACTCTGAATAAAGGCAAAAACAACGCTCCTGGTTCAGGCGCTTTAACTCGTCGTAATGTCTTTTATTGGGGCACTTCCCAATAGATTGGCAAACTGGCCAAACGGTCATGACTCCTAAACCTCGCAAAGATCCTAGACATGTTTCATCACATCGACTAATCACACTCCTTAATGTCTTAGGAAATACTTTTGAAAGAATATTCAGATCTTGCCTACGAAACTATCTAGAGATGAACAAAGTTCTCTCAGAGAACCAGTTTGGTTTTAGAGCATCACGCTCTACTATGGACTCTGTTCTAAAATTTCAAACAGATATTACACGAGCACTGAACAATGGCCATTGCACTTTGGCAGTGCTTCTAGATATCTCCCATGCTTTTGACTCTGTCTGGCATGCCGCACTAGTTAGGAAACTCCATGAGCTTGATATCCTTCATCCTACTGAGCGTCAAAGCTATCCGACCGTACCACCCAAATCAAAGTTGGAGACACTCTCTACAGATCCATACAACCACAAGGGTCTGAGCTTGCTCCTCTTTCGTACATCACGTACTGCCATGATCTCCAACCCCCAACTACTCCAGAGACACATAGTGCTTTGCATGCTGATGATACAGCTTACTGGGCATGCTTACTAAAACGGAAACTGCAAACCGTCATCTACAGTTATCTTTAGACAACTTTTCAAAATGGGCGCAAAAATGGCTCATCACCCCTAATCGGAGCAAAACTCAAGCCATCTTCATTAAGCATCCCAACCATGTTAAAAGAAACATCAAAACCGTCCAACAGGGTGTGGAGTTTTAGTGGTTAAAAATCCCACACTGTTGGATGCAATGGGCATTCTTCGGCTTTTGAAGGTTTCTCCACTTCCTACGAAAAACAAAGAAAAAAAAAACAAAATTGTAGCAAATTCGTGCAATGCCAACTTTTTCGGCATATTAGAGTTACTATGTCCCTGTAATGCATTTCTGATATCTCATTTCACGAGGAACAAAAATTCGTGAGACAAATCAGCACGCAAGTTCATTACATGTACACAGAGATTCATTTGTTGAATGGAAAATGTTGCTAATATGATTCTTAGAGAAAGGAAACATGCTGTGTATTATGTATTATTGTTGATGCCACCATAAATTTTGTATTTATTATAACCCGCTCGCTGTGGGGAACGATAGTTACCTTCTTGGTGATTGATTCAAGTTTTTACTTTGGATGAGGTGTCCGCTGGGCGCCAGAAACTAGCACATAAATCGTGGAATAAAAAAGTGGTAGGGATGCATACAGACAATAAAAATCACAAGTAATAAGAACAATTAAGCACCATTTATTTAAAAAATGAAATTCAACAATTGACAAGAGCAACACGTATCAGCAAAGTTAAAAATGAATGTAAATAAATATATTTAAAGTTCCTGATAATTAGTTACTAAATAATTTGTACACTGCGTATTGACATTACTCACACATGTACCCGTCGTAATATTTACAAGTTATCAATGCACCCGAATTTTCGACCCTAATGAGTCGCACTAGAAAATCCAAAATTTCTAATTCGCCTCTGGCACCATGAAATATTCTCAATTTAAAATTTTTAACTATCACAGTTAGTTTGCGTAAGGTATAGATTGAAATCAGGTGGTCATACCAACAAAACACAGTATACCTCTAGAAACTTCTGTTGGTTTCTAGATAATCAAATCTCAGAAGAAGGTGATCATATCCGGCCTCTTCAGTTAGTAAAGCAGGACATTCCCCCTCTATTTTTGTTATTGAAAATCCCATTGGATCAATGGCTCTTAAGTAATCCAGCGACCAATCAGAGAGTTAGAAATCGGAAAAGGAGAATTTAGCAATAACACCAATGTTACAACAACATCGTTTCCAACATCCCACTATAACATAGTCAATTCAAACCCACCAATAGTTAGTCTGAAAATATTTCGGAATTATTTTATAGAAACAGTAGTTAAAACATCAGGTAGTCTATTCTTAATTTGAAGATGCACCTTGCCTTTATCTACAAAAGGGTCGTACTAGGAATTTGAATCGCATACAATTGCATATCTTTTTACACATAAGTTACAATATAAGTAGAAATTATACTAATTTGTCTAAGTTCGACTCTTGCTTTTATTTATAAAGAATCTTTTGCTCTTTTACAACTTAAGTCAGTCCAAAATATTTTGAGACAAACCACTGATCTTTGAAACAGAATTATGTTAGTAGAAACGTGCGAATTTGCTCACCCGAAAACGACTACCACAAGACCCAAAATGCGTCTGGAAAATTGAGTAGGTTCATTTATATGTAATTAGCTGGTAAGAATACACTTCTGGCGTGTCGCCAGCGGACAGTGGAACACTGCGTAGCCGACGGCTAGGTGTGCGTGGCTTTAAGGAAACTTCTGCTAAAAATCTTTGAAAGTTTTCAACTTGGGCCTATGGGAAAGCATCTTTGAGACGTTGGAAATGTCAGGGCTCAATATCGCGTTGTTTTGCTGTCGAAAACTACGAAGACATAAGTTGCTCTCCCATCAAAATAAGGTGCAAGTGGAGGTTGCTAAGAGAGCTAGCCCTTCAAATGTAGTGGTAGCCAATCGGAATAAATCGTATATTCAAATTGACGAGTTGTATGGAAATATTTCCGCGAAAATCAACTACAAACGCACCTGTTAGCGATGATAGGCCGTAACAGTTTAACAAAATAATGCTTTAACAAATAATGCGTTTAACAAAACAATGCTCCTCGTGTTTGTACTAGAATGTGACATCGTAAAAGCTTCCCGAGAACAAGCAATTTGGCGAGCACGTCTATCTCTCTTTCCACTGCATTGGGTGTTAAACATATAAGCTTTCCTCTCGTCACTAAATTTTTATATTATATTCGAATTGAATTAAATTTGATTAGTCAAGTTATATCACATCAAAGGATTACTTATTACATTAATTAATTAAACTAATCTACATTTGATATGGTATCCGATAACACTACAATTACAAATTTCTCTTATCACCTTATTTGACCAAATAACAACGCTCATAAGAAACTACTATTACTCAACCAACGCCAAAGGATGTCATCTAGTGCCATCTATAGCATCAAACTCACACTACAAATTTTACACAGTTAGCGAAAGGTTCCACTCTACGGCCATAAGGGTAGAACCTATGAACGCCAATTTGACAAATTGCGCTCCTATCATATGTTGATAGATAAACAAACAAAATTATTTATTTTTTATAAGTGTAGCTGAAATTTCTTTAAAACAATTATAAACATACGAATTAGAAGGTCATAAAGCATAAATAGGTCAGAAATAATAATGCGTTATTTGGAAAAACGCACAGGTAAATAAATCCTTCACTTATATAGTAAATAAAAATACACAAGCCATTCCAGATTAAAAAATACCCTCAACCAGCTGAACCCAATAACCAGCTACGCTAATTACTGCAGTTAGTAGTGGAAGATAATGCTAAAGAGTTCCCAAAATACTACTGTACTAATCAAATTGAAATTATATCCTACGTCCAAATAATTTCCATAAAATACGAGGCTGAATGATGAAATAAAATATTCAAAGCAAATGCACAAGGAAACAATCCCTCGCAACGTCTCTTATGTTGTTAAGGCATAGGCCTCAAAAAAAAACATAACATTCTAGTACCCTTGTACAGACTCACAGACTTATAACAACGGTAGTAATATGAATAGTTTTTATAAAGGTATATATTAACAAAAAATTCTCTGGTCACCTCAATAAACTGAAACGCATATCCAAATTGTTACTACGCTGATAATTGCAATTATTCGTGGAACATAATGCTAAAGAGTAATCAGAATACTACTAGTACTAATCAAATTCAAACTGTCAAAATAATGAAATAAAATATTCAAAGCAAATTCACAAGGAAACAATCCATAACAAAGATGTGTTGTTACAACCTAGACTCCATAAAAATTTGCTAATATTCTGCCTTTAATAATTTAATGCAACCAACTTGGAACAAGATGGCTACACTATTGCGCAAACAAGCTTTGTTTTGCGCTATCTGCATCTAAACTCTGGCGGAAATGAATGTCAAGAACGATTCTGGAAATTGTTTATTTTCATTTGATTGATGAAATAATTAGAAATTTAGTTCATTAACAAAAACATAACATTCTAGTAACATTGTACAGAGGACTGACAAGGTTATGAGAATGATAGTAATATGAGTAGTTGTTATAAGTGTGCACAAAATTATATATAAAAAAAAATGTTCTTTGGTCAGATTTGTTCCAATGTGCCTGTCGCAATCTTAACAGCTGGTCCCCATATTTGCCTACGGAGCTGACAGCTTCGCGGTTCGCATTGAAGCGGCCAGCGACATTGTCTAATTGCCCCGGCTTTACCGCGGAATGCCCTGATTGCTGCAGCCTGCGTGCTGCAGCGCCATCTAGTGGCGAGTTACAACAAAATGGATGACATAAAAATATTCTTTTTACTCAAATTCCTAAGTATATCAATTTTCGGTTGAATGGTGTAGATGTTGATGTGCTGTAGCCGCTGGCCTAATTGCCGCGGCCATCAACAAGGACTAATATTCGCGGCGAAGGACATGGCCTAATTACAGCGGTCTGCGACATGGTCTAATTGCCGCGACCAGCGACATGGCCTAATTCACGCCGCCAGTCACATGGTGTAATTGCCACAGCCAGCGACGGGGCCTAATTGCAGCGGCCAGCGACATTGTCTTATTACCGCGGACAGCGACATGGCCTAATTGCCGCGGCTACTGAGACGACCTACTTGACGCGGTCAGCGATATGGCCCAACTGCAGCGGCCAGCGACATGGCATAATTGCCGCAGCTTTGCCACGACCAGCGGCATGGTCTAATTGGCGCGGCTTTGCAGAGGCCAGCGCCATGACCTATTTGTCGTGGCCAATGACATGCCTTAATTGTCGCGACTTTGCCCCGGCTAGAGTCATGGCCTAGTTGCTACGGCTGTACCGCGGCCAGCGACATCCATCTCATTATTGCCCCGACCGCAGGTGTCTCATGAAACGAATTACAATAAAGTGGATAGCACAAAAATATTTTTCAGGCTCAAATATCTATGCATTTAAATTTTTATGGCGATCGGTTGAACGGTGTAGAAGTTGATGTACTGCAGTGCCATTTAGTGGGGAGTTACAACAATGTGAATAGCGCGAAAACCTTCTCTCTGAAAAATACATATAGGTCCCAATTTTCAGAGTGTTGTAACTAAGGTATCAATTGTTTATTGCAGTTTATCAGACACTGATTGGTCTGTTAGAATTGACATCGTTAAGCCGTTTGCTACTAATATTTCTGAAGATGAAACTGTTTCCAATAAAATATGATTCCTAAATTTAATATCCGAAACTCTCTCAGACGTAAATAGTATATACAACAATTCAGTTGAGTTCATTATTTTGTTTTCAGTTTGGTATACAATTTTGACTGAAATTGATTAAAGATGTAAGAATAACTCGAAACTCGAAATCCTACAATTAATAGAGAAGTTGAAAATATTAACAGCACTGATAAATGATCGCTTAAAATTGGAGTAGTAATTGATGGGTATAATAAAACTCACTAGTATTTACTTATTTGGAACACTAGTGAGTTTTGACACTAGTGAGTTTCACTAATCATTAAGTAGTAGGGGAAAACATCGTTCAGTCATTTTTTGATCAGTAAGGCCCGACTCATTCACCATTCATATTACTTATTTGATAGAATGTATGAATATATTGGCGAATGCTTAGGGGTTAATTCTCGAACACTAGTTTGCTCATAGTACGGATATCTTTGTAGATCTTCGTATATCACAGCGTTGATTGTAACGTAAACAAACATTTTGAGGTCATGTTTTATTATTAATATTATTGTGTAAAGCTAGAGTTACTCGACTTGTAACTAGATTTAAAAATAGAAGACTTGATTTAAAACTAACGGTCTGTATGCATTGGTATTTAAAATGTAATTACCGTAATACTTCAACTACAAGCTGCACCCTTTAATGAGCAAAATTAGGGTGCAGCTCAAATGCGAATGCCACTTATATTCGAAGTAATACGTAATTAATCAAAAGTTGAATTAGAGAGTTAAAGTATAATATTATCTGTTTCTTCCGATTCGTGGGACCGCTCAAAGATTTGTAATGGAACTGAAACAAACAGATTTTGGGGAAGGTAGCGGATTCAGGTGAAAGTGAAACGTCGGTCATTGTGTCTACCCAAAGATTTTCTTATACTTAGGGAAACGCCCCAACTTCGTTATTATTTAATCCAGATGAAGTTTGATTGCAGTCGTGTCTGGTCGTGTTTTAATTTTGCTTTTTTGATTACCAATATTCACTAAATATAATTGTGAATAAACTGTTCACAAATAATGCTGAATTCAAAAGAATACTGATTTTGTGTGTAGAATAAAATGTAAATCGCGTAGCCGGTAAAATAGTTACTATTGACAAAGGAATGCGCGTCGTTGAAGAGAATGAAAGAAAAAGTATTCCAGTGTAAACAAACAGGAAATTGTGTCCAGGACATTGTTGGAAAACAGTTCTTTCCTCTAATGTCAAAGAATTACGAGATAAAGGTTTACAAGTAACGAGGGACATGGTTATGATTAAAGGCAAAGAGTGCACTAAAAATGCTGCCGTCGCATTTAAATCAAGTCGTGGATGGTGCGAAAAGTTCATAAACTGTGAAGGATTATCACTGCAAAGAAAGACGAAAATCATCCAAAAGTTACATCGGAATTCAAGGATAAGCTGCTGACCAGCGCTACGGATTTCAAGGACCAATGCTACGTCATCAAATTGAGAAAGAGCAAAATTGTTTTAGTTAAATCAGAAATGCGGATGAAACAGCAATCTTTCTCGATATGCCAAGAAATTATATAGTAAACCCTGAAAGCAGAAAAAGATATAAAAATATTGACGTATGGATGTGGAAATCATGCATTACCGTAATGTTGTACATAACCGCTGATAAAAATAAGTTGCCACCTTCCATTCCTTTAAACAGAAACACCGTACACAAGACGAATTCCGAGGAAAATTAACTGATGACGTTGAACTAAAAGTATAGAGAAAAAAATGTGATCTGGTAAGTGTGATCGGGTCAACTACAATGTGATGGAGTTAACTCCAACCACTCGATGTATCTATTAACAAAGCATTAAAAGATAGAATGAGAATTTGGTAAATTCGAGAAGATAGTCCAACTGGTAAAATGAAATGAACATCATCATCTACTATAACTCTGGTGCAACAGTGAAGATGAGGATTCTAGTTCAGATAGTGAAGATGTCGAAAGTAATGATACGTCTAAAAAAGATTCGCAATAAATTGATTATGGAATCATTACAAAACAAAATGAATACCGTAAAGACAGGTGACGTCGGACAGTGCATATGGTTTGGGACAATCTGTTCATTTAAAAAAAATCTGGTATTGGTCAAATGTTGAACTTTTAAAATTACAGACCAGATTTTAAATTGTCATGTGTTACAGATTATTGTCGCATTTGTGATTTCGTTTTTGTTTTCATTCTGAGGAAATTGTTTATGTTATTGCAAGCTACTTTAACAATTTATACTAAACTTGCGTGCATAGAAATCGGCCCACTTAAAACTTTTGACTTGAACTATATTTTTTTCAGAAACTATTAATCGGATCAAAAAAAGGGATATACTGTTTGAAAGATA
>WYDF02101164.1:0-10622 GCA_009867245.2 Adranes taylori
TCACAGAAACCTTCCCGAGAGTGTACTCAACAAATTCCTAAAGTTTCTTGTCGATAGGATGGATGGTGTAGTCAGGCATAAAGGACATACATACAGATATAGAGACATACGTAAGCATAATAATAAACTAAATTTGATTTTCAGAAACACGTAGCATAAGCTAAAAACATGACACACCATCAACACAAAGTTTGTAATTTTCTAAAGTTTTACCTACAATTCTAATTTCCGATAATAAAAAATTTCGGTATCCGCGGGAATCATGTCACCCGATTTCCTAGATTATTAGGAGTTTACTGTATCTAAATAGGATTGAAACCAGGTAGTAAAAGATCGTAAATTAATTTCACCTTTGATTTGGTAACCTTAGTTTATAACATTTGTTACTTTGGCGTCAAGAATATGAAAAGGAAAACAATATTTTAAAGGTATTGATATATTAAGTATAAAAATATGAATATACAATTTACATGAAATATACAATTAATGTAATAAGGCACAATTTTACAAAAAATCTTTTACTATATTCATTTCATTTTTAGTTAAAATTCTATGTTAGCAAATTCAAATATTATTTGTACTATTAAACATAAATTGTGGCACAATTTCGTTAATAATTAAATTAAAACATTGCAAATCATTGAGATCATGTACTTACTACATACAATGACATACGAATTGATACAGATTCTTGGATAAAAATGCACACTAAAATAGAAGTAGCAAATACATTGTACAACACAATAAAAAATATAATTGAAGTAGTTTATTTGACAACTGTCAAGATTTTAGTGCATTACGTGAGTGATAAGATGACGATATGTTAGTTTCTATAAAACTTTGAAAGATGACACTATCGTGTTAATTTGTGTAACACCGCAACAATATGTATCGTAATTGGAATCATCTAGTAGCTTAATTAGCTCATTTTATTGTAAGTTATGATGCATATTAAAATGTTGTTGAACATACTTGTTTTAAGGTGACCATACGTCCAGAATTTGCCAGGACAGTCACTATCGCGATTTTTTGCAACTCTTTTTTTGGTCCCAAATTTATAGCATTTGTTCCGATTTTCCCCGAGAAAGTCCCGATTTTTGGAAACGATGGACAAGAATAGGTCATCATCCACAAAAATGGAAGTAGGGGGTTAGGTTTTCTAATTTCATTTCCTGTTATTTCTTTGCTCACCAAAAATGTGTGCTTCATCAATGTTAAAATCTGGTCACCTTACATGTTTAGGGATCTTAGCGCACGTGGTGGTTTTATTTTAATTGAATACCCCTTTTCCTCTGTATTATGTTATTTTCTGTAACTATTAAAGCCTGAGTAAGCAGATCAATGATGAATTATTATTTTATACTTAAATTATAAATGGAGATTGAGGATAATAGATAATATGACAATGTCGTAGCACTATGATTGCGATGTCGTAATTTTGCCCGACATTCTTGTAAATGATGTCCTAACTTTGTGTTACTTTACTACACTGATTAATAGGACGAAACAATACAAGCGGAAGAGTAATAGCAGTGGTGACCTTGCAACTCAATGATAACATAATTTCAGTACTTGTGCGAGAGCTTGGAGTCTTTAATTGAGACTAAAACAAAGTGCTCCAATAATTATATTGCTAATCGTATTTTACATACGCGCGACTATAGTTTCGGGCTTACTATTCGCCCATTTTCAAGCTGTATTCAAGAATAATCTTAGGAATAAAGTTTATTAGATATTATATTGGACTATTACCTTGACCCATTAACGCACAACTTTCTATTTTTTCAAAACTTAAATATTTATAAATCAACTAGTACGGTTGATTTGAACATTAAAAACATTGAAAATAATTCTTTGTTCAAATAATTTATATATGGCCTGTCCTATAAATACGACGCTGGGCGTTAGGGGTATCAAAATAAGAATTTTCGGTAACAAAGTGATAAGAGTGATAAGAGCTTGGGGTCTTTAAGCTCTTAATTGTCTTCAAGCTCTTAAAGTCTTTAAGCTCTAATTGCGATTTCAAATGAATAAACACAGTGACACAGTGATAGTGTCTTTCCGCAAAATGTAATCGCCTTTGATTTACAATTTTCACCCGGGCAGCGTTTTTGTTTATCACGTTTGATCATAAAGTGTGCTTTATTGGCTTATCTCACATCTGCGAAGACTTTGGATGACGATGTTTGGGACCTTCATATATGACACGGCTATATTTCTGCGGAAATCTTTCAAACTTATGTCTCATTTCTGTACTAATTTATAAACCAACCATTAATTCAAAAGTATTATATCAATTAACCTAATAATCAAAGGCTAGTACCATTTCGTTGCTTTTAGATGGATGACATATTTACCAACTAACAAATTATATTGTTCCACCCCACCCATGTATAAATTATAATTTTTGATCAAGCAAGGTTGTGGTATATGTCACTTTTCCTTTGCTTTTCTGCCCTATCTACTGGCCTGATGAAGAGGCTCTATGTTATCAAAATTTGAAGCTGCTATAACGCACTTCCATTTGACTATCAGAATTTCGGCATTTGTATCAAAACGATAATCAAATTATCCCCGTTCTTGTTTCCCTAAGGATTTAGAATATTTTATAGGGACAAAGCTAACTATTCTCTCGTAAAGTTCTAGTGGCACGAAACCCCAATGATTGTAAATGAACCAGCAGATCCCGACTCGTAAAAACATTATCAAAATATATATGATGACCTGTTGGATCCGAAATGCAGTCTAACATGTCAGGTACGATTCTCAAGCCTAACGTCAAGTCTTCTCGATCATTCTTGGCTATAGTTTTGTTCGCTATAGCCATGATATCCAAAATATTTGATAACTATTTCAAACTATTTCATCAACTGACAAATTTTTTGCTAATATTCCAAATTTTTGAAATTCTTTATTAATCATTTTGATCAGAGGTCTAACTTTAAACCCTCTGTCCTCTTTGTCAATTTGAGTATTGTCTGCAAAATGTATATAACTCTTCATTTTTAAATGTTCATTTATGGACATACGATTTCTATACCAAGATCATCTTGTTCGCTTCAATAATCTCTTTCTGATGGAACTTGATGATATCCAGAATATAATAGAGTACCCACAGACGCTTTTATTTTCTCTATAGATAAAGTAAAATAGGGATCATTTTTGCTTTCTGCATATTTTAGTGTTTCTTGAAAAATATTTTCAAAAATAGCATCTGTGAAAAACTATTTAAACATTTCCAAAGAAGATTTTCTTTGGAAATGTTCTTTGGTTCGCTTTGTAGTTCTCCATAAATTTATTTCCAATATAAATAGAGTGTATACTTCAAGCCAGTGCTCATCATGGTTAGTTAACATCAGTCCTCATCACGGTGTTACGCGTCATAGTAATATTATCCCGTACCTCTTACTGGGGTGTATACTTCTAGTCAATGCGCATCACGGTTAGTTGTAGTCACTTAGCAATAGTAACATAGTTGTAATCACTTAGCAACTTAGCTTATCACGGTGTTACGCAGACTTGTGGTAAACTCCTACTATTCCTGCCTTTCTAGCTATTCATATTATGTATTTAAATTTACACCCACCTTCCCGTCATATTATTAATTTATTTGTGGATGCTTTCCGCATTATTATTGTTTTATTATTTTATCATCGCACCTTTGAATTGCTTTATATGCACCACTTAGCTACATTGATTTGTTTATAAAAAAATCTCTACTGTTTATTTAGCCACCAATATTGTGTAATTAATTTAATTTGCTTTTATTAATTGACATTTGACATGTGCATAAATATTTCTTTCTTTATTTAATTGTCTAGAAGACCAATAACATTATTTTGTTATATGGTTAAATGTTGTTTCATTAATTAGCAGTCAGAATCTTTTTCAGTTGCCCATAAGACCGAGAACCCCTGGACAACTCTCGTACTCGTAGTTACTTGTGCCCTAAGTAAGACACTGAGAACCGGTAAAACAACAAGAGCGGTTCGGTTCCTACGTGCGGTATCACGTTAACCTGATCTAGCGCTCGGCAATACATATTTCCGAAGGCTGTTATATTCTGTAATAAGATATTTATTTGCGTCATCTGTGGCAGTCACTAAGACTCTCCGTTAGCAGCGTCGCGAGCGAGAGTTTGTCACATTAGATAAAGATTCTTAGAATGCTACGTCTAGTGTTTATTGTTGTATGGAGTAGACATTTGGAGACTAAAACCTCAGACAAGAATTCGAAATGTGGCTCTACCGTCAAATGCTTCCGATCCCTTGACAGCACAAATTACGAACGAGAAAGTATAAAGACGTATCGGTTATGGCAGAAAACTAATGACCATAGTTAAAGTTCGAAAAACATCTTACCTAGGGCACTTACGTCGAGATGAGAAGTACGCAGTATTACATACCATCATGCAAGGAAGAACCGACGGGACTAAAGGGGTTGGAAAAAGAAGAGGTCGCGGTTGAAAAATTGCGATACTCCGGGCCAACATGAATGTAGAACAGCTAGTCCATTAGCTTTCAAATGTGTGGTCGTCAGCCTTCGTTAGTGACCCGATTTCTTCAAGTAAATTTGGCACACAAGTGCCAGATCTTCAAAGAATCTGAATACCAATCTTCGAAATCCAGAGTACCAGTTCCTCAGAGTATTTAACGAAATCGGGTTACTAGGGCTCGACTAGCTCTAGTGACCTGATTTCTTCAATTAAATATGGCACAGAAGTTCATAGTTCTGTTGCTGCCAGATCTTCAGAGTGTTTGAATTTGATACTGCCTATTTGATACTTGAGAGAATTGAGTATTTGAAATTGATATCGCCTAAAATTCTAATACTCTTAAAGATCAAGGACCAACAAAACTATACACTTGTGGGCCAAATTTAATTGAAGAAATCGGGTCATTAGGGCTAGAAGTAGCCCTAGAAATCTTGTTACTAGGGCTTGAGTAGCCCTAGTGAGCCAATTTCTTCAATTAAATTTGGCACACAAGTGTATAGTTTTGAATTTCACAATATGGTTTAAATGTCGAAACCGGTTTTTCAATACTGCCAAATTTAATTAAAGAAATCTGGTCACTAAGGCTTGAACAAAACTATTACAAATATATCTAGAATTTCAGGAATTTGTATCAATTGCTCATGTCATTGTAAATGTAAATAAATATTGTTTTATCAATTAAAATGGATAGATTTAGTTTAATTTAACTTAATTACTTTAAATTATATACAATAACAAAAAAAACAGACAGAATAAATAGGTAAACTTTTTGTTTATACAAAACTTAGCAACAGTATGCGAAACACTTAGTGATTATTTTATACATATTTATATTAAAACTTCTGAATCTAACTATATATATCACAATTTCGCATAAATAAAAATTAATTTTAATCTTACTTAAAGTAGACTTAACTTTGTAGTAAGGAACTTCAATTAGTAAATAATACAGGATGAATCAAACGTAGGTGGACAGTGAATGATAACATGTTATACTGCTCGAGCTATATTAAACATAATATAATTATCTCACTGTAAATGCACGAATACTGATAAATTTTACAATTTACTGATATAATGCAACATTTACAATTATAGTGCTGTAGGATCCCAGATATACATAAAAAGTTCAAGAAGAATGTATGTATTTTGAACTTTTACCAAGAAATTCAGGTATATTTCAGGATTTGCGACTGACGCTTTGGAGATGACAACTGGGGCTATAGGACAACTCTGGCCTTGCACAATTCGGGCACATGGGCTACTGAGGCCATCGCTATATAAGAAATAATTTTTGCATTCTCAGCCCACAAAATATTAGGGTCAATATTATCCAGGTCTAAAATGAAAGGAAAGCTGACTTCAGTAGGGTCTACCTCAAGAGGGATGCTTGGATCAGTACTCCATGAAATGAATCTGCCTAAAGAAGTTGAGTCATATATGCCAAAGAAATCATCAATTCAAAGAACACTGAACAGAGTCAAAGGCTAAGAAGAGGGCAACATTCGAAATCCAGCATGTGCCCAAATTCCAATTCCTCTCCAATACAAAGACATGATTCTGTATGATTCAGGTGAGGAGACTCTAATAGAAGTTTGGGTATAGGTGATAAAGAACTTTTATAAGACCTAAATAAGGACATCATTATTGGGGTTGGAACATTTGACAAAGTGTCTAGTATGTTCAAGGGACGTATGTTCAAGGGACTAGTATGTTCCCTGGCGCTCAACCTGAACTGACAGGACACCTGAAGGGATCTTATTTTCATCTTAGCCAAGCCTCTTAGCCAAAGAAAAATAAATACTGTTAGTTTGCGAAGCGAATATTTCCATCATGAATCATGAACAATTCTTGTTTTATGTAATAATTTAAATTTAATATTTCAAGTTTTATTATTAATTAGATGAGTTAATCAATTTTCAAACCACCTATTGATGACATGTAACACACAATTAGCTTAAAAAAGTCAGACAGGGTAGATACGCATTTCTGGCATAACGACTTTGATTACTTCACCACGCCTGGTGTATTCAAACTATTTGAAAATCTTCTATTTAAGTTACATGTGTAGCTTACCCTGCCTGCTTTTTAAGTTAAATGAGTGTTACATGTCATCAATAGGTGGTTTGGAAATTGATTAACTCATCTAATTAATAATAAATATTTACGTACGTCTATAAGTCATACTATAATACATTTTCATAATACAACTTCTATTAAGCTAATACTAGAGATTAATTAAGGGGGATTAATATTAAGAGACTTTGATTGTTGAAGTTCTTATAAAATATAATTTCATTTCGATTGTTGAGGTGGGATAGCACCTACCGGTTTGTTTTACTTGGGTTATCAATATCATCTACCTGTAAGAACTCTATAATTGCTACACATAGAAGATGTTAAAATAGTAAGATGTACGTAAATAGAAGATGTTAAAATAGTTTGAATGTTCTGTGATCGCATTGATCGAAGTCGTTAGACAATAATGCACCGAAGAAGAGGGTACTGAGGATGGCTAGACACCTATGGCAGAAATGCACATCTATCCTGCCTAATTGGGTGCTAATTGGGCGTTATATGCCATCACTAGATGGTTTGAAAATTGATTAACTCATCTAATTAATAATAAATAGTATCATACAGGTTTCGATTTTTGAAATACATTTCTAATATCTTTGTAAATTTTAGTAAAATGCAAAAACTCTTCTTGAGCAATGACCCCAGTTTTAAGTGTGTCCAATTGTGAATTGTCCGCGAATTGTCCGAGACCGAATTGTGCAAGGACCGAGTTAACCCAGTTGTCTGGTTTGCGGTTCAGACATGTTTGCAATACTCAGTTTGCTTCACACGCACCGTCAAATAGCTTCAGTATTAATTTGCGATTCGTATATTTGGTGTTAGTCTTTGTTTTGGTCTGCTTTTTAGGATCAGAACTTGACAGGTTTTATAAACTTTTAAGTACTACATTGAATAAGAAGAAGGCCCATAATTTTGAATAATAGATGAAAGTCTAAGTGCTTGGAGCTGATGTTAAATAATGAAACACAGTTTTGCAAAGCTCGAAAACTTTAATCGCACTATTTTCTGTTATGCAACATGTTTCGATAGGATCAATCCTATCATAGTCCAGCTGAAAATTTTATAAAGTTAATATCTAAATATAAACTTTTACACCTAACTTCAGCCTTACATATTCAACAGTAACAAGAGTATTGAAACAGTATTTTCGATACTGTTTCAATTATATATACGGTATCATTTTTCGTGTGATTATATTTTTTATGAATATTAAAAGATTATTAAAGATTTGAAAATTTTAAAAACACCTAAATCCAATAAATTGGAAAAGGTGTGAATAAACTGAATGATCAAAGTTATTTTAGTAACGTAAAGTTAGTTCGGATATAAAGCCAGGTGTGAAGTAATGTAGGGAAACCAAATTTGAATTGACAGATTCTGGAATTGTTATGGCTTGACTAACATGATCAACATTTAACTTCAAATTTATCATTATCAATACTTAATAACATTATCAACATTTAATATCAAATTTAATCAAAAATAAATTAACAGATGTTATTTTGTCAAATTTATAAGTTTACATATTTGGTTCATACCTTTTCAAATTGAACATATATAAAATGAAGTGAAATCATAATTTCTTTGAGTATTTAAAATATTATTATTCCTTTGATTAAATCTATTGATATAAATATTCTATAAGTGGTTTCTGAAGAAATTGTGGTTTTCTATTGCAAGTATATTGTTGCCACCAAGAGCAAAGTGTTCCTTGTTCTACTGTTAAAACTGCTGTTAGTCATTCCTTTATAAGAGGAGTTGCAAGCATCATAGTTTAAGTTATAAATTCCTGAGTTCTCGAACAGTGGTATATGATCTTTATTATTTTGAATTGAATGGATTTTATTGTTAGTGTGAAATGCAATATTGATATCAAATTGTTTAAATAATTTAACAAATTCGATGAATTTAATATTTAGATACGAAAGTTTAAAAATTCTTTTATTGTATAACTCTTGTAATATTTGCAATACAACAATGCCTCCGAATCCATAAGAATTGTGAAAGTTTAAATTGGACGTATTTAAGATTGCCTCCGAATTTATAAGAATCGTGAAAGTTTAAATTGGCCGTAGTTAAAATTGTAGTGAAATCATAATTTGTGTTGAGTATTTATAATATTATTATTTAGTTGATTAAATCTATGGATATAAATGTTTTCTAAGTGTTTTCTGAAGATATTCTTGTTTTGTTAATATATGGTTGCCAAAAGCAAGCAGCTCTCTTATTCTAACGTTATAACTTCTATTAGTCATTCCTTTATAAGAGGATTCTAAAGTATCACAGTTTACATATAAATTCCTGAGTACTACAACATTGATATATGATCTTAATTATTTTGAATTGAACGGATTTTATAATTAGTGTGAAATGCAGTATTGATATTGGTATTGATATTCATGTAAGTTGCCTGTAGATCTTAGTGATACTTCTCCTGATTCAACTTTTTCAATAGCTGCTAGAAATGAACTCCACAATGTAGAGGGAAGAGGTGAAGAGGATAATGCTTGGTCTTTTCTACTATTTTTTGGCATCTGTACAAAAAAAAATAGATCTATACAGATTAAATCACCAAATACTTATAGTCTATTTTAGATGGTATGTAGTGGTACATGTCCCACTATATACCATCTAAAATAGCAGCTCTCTGCTATCTGTGTCCCATTGAACACCATATGGCGATTTTTTACTTAAACAGAAATTTTATGACATCCTTTGAAGAGATTAGTATTTTAGACGTACCTTCTAGATGAAATGATGCACCTCTGCACACAAAAGTTAAAATATATTTTAAGCAACAGTTGCTTCATCGATAAAACATAAATGCGCCATAACAAATTTTGTAAAGTCGGTATTTTAGAACAATATAGCCTTGACAATAGCTACTTTAAAAGAATATTTCTACCACAAAGAGTTTAAGCTAGCGCTTCACAGGTGGTTCAAAACAATCTTGTGCCAATCGTGAAAAACTATATATCATATCCCAGTATACACCACGTTTGTTGTGTAGTATATATTTGATATTTATTTGAACCTTCCTCGTATACTTAAATAAAACATTTGAATAATCATTTTATGCGTTCATATGGAAATTCATTGTTCTATACAAATTATTTTGTGTACGCTTTATTAAATTGTTTTTTAAATAATTTTAGTAGGTCAATTAGAGAGTAAGAAATATATAAATATTTTTTATTCTAAAAACATTTGAAAAGTTCAATTATATGCAGAAATAGAAATATTTCGTTTAAATAGTTTGTTTTTCTTTAGATAATAAAAACAGTAGCTAGCGATAAGTTCGAAAATTAATTAATTAGAATCTTTTAAAAAGCATTCAGAAAATAATGCATTTATAAATTTACATATAAAAATCTTTCTGAATAAGTTCTTTAAATTCGTCCTTTCCACACTTAAGTCCTTCACATTACATTCATAAAACGTTAAACTTGTGCAGTTTGACCGATTTTGTTGTTTAATTAATAGAAATAGTTTATTATAAATAAACGTCTTTAATTTCAAAACCCCAACTTATATTCGCTCATATCAAAACTAAAAATCCTAACCCCCACGACTCTCGCAGAAGCGGATTACTTTTAGTTGACTATTCAACGTGTTTCCTATTACTAAAAATACTTATTTTAATGATAAAGTAATAGTGGATCTTTTTATGAAATGTTTTTATAAATTATCTTCGAATTTAAGTGAACACAGCATAGACAATAAAAATCTTTCTAAACTTTCATATCTAAATACTAAATGCATCGAATTTGTTAAATTAGTTAAACAATTTGACATTAAAATTTCATTTCACTAATAATAAAATTTGTTCAAGTCAAAATAATAAAGATCATATACATTGTTCAAGAAGTCAGGAATTATAAATTAAACTGTGATACTTGTGAAGTTTTAACATTAGAACAAGCATCTGGTAGCCATTAGGCTAAGTAGTGATAAAGAAAATTTTAGCAACCCCCTTCTTACACACCATCACTTTTGTTTTCTCCACATTCACCTCCAATCCTCTCCTATCCATATATTTCTTCACTCT
>WYDF02101175.1:0-10622 GCA_009867245.2 Adranes taylori
AACGTTCTGAATGAAAAGTTAGTTTCATTTATTTTATAATTTTTTTGGTCACCTGTCTACAACAATTTTATATATTAAATATTGACATGTTAAATCATAGTCTTAGATCCACTATTTACTTTAATAATATGCTTGAAAGTGTAGATTTCACTGAAGTCATAAATGCTTCTACTTGGATAACTAATTCTACTTCGAAGTTAATTGATGTTATCTTAGTACCGTAGGAGTTTGAATATTTAGATTCTGGAGTCACGCTATTTGAATATTCTGATTATGAGGCCATGTTTATCAATTTCTGGTGTAATAAACCAAAAAATATACCTGCTAATAAACATAGTAGGATTTTCTAAGATTAATTATGTCGATTTCCAACATGACTTAAATTTATTGCCTCTTCACAATATTTACTACATCGATAATATTAATGATAAGGTGACTACTTCCACACCAATATTAAACCAATGTTATTCGACAAACACGTCCCTGTGTCTAGGGTCTAAATCACTAGTCACAGGGGCTCTAAATCACAAGCGTTTCATGGATTACTCCATATTTAAGATTATTTATGAATCTTAGAGACAAAGCAAGGCGAAAGTACAATAGAACTAAAAAGTGACTCTGATTAAATTCGTTATAGATGACTTATTAAATTCGTTATAATAAGGATCTCAGAAACTGTATGACTACTTTCATGCGTAATTAAAAAACAGCTTATTTTAACTTTACTTTAAAATCTACTACTCAGCAAAATGCTTGGTCACGATTAAAATCATTAATATAATAGTTGGAATATAGTTTTTGTTTGTACACGTGTCCCAATACTGATAACTGGTAGTACTGATAATTGATAACAGATAATGGTACTGATAACTGCCCACAGTACTGATAACTGGGGGCATACGAGCGAGGTTATATTTTACAATAATTTATGGACTGTATTAACCTAGCACTTAGCCCTTAGTAGAAAATATCCTTGAACTACGATTGCAACTAAATGAGGGAATTTCTTGAATGTGTAGTATCCAATGATACTTCCGACGAAAGGAAAAATAGGAAGGAAAACAGGAAATTCGTTCACACTAATGTTTCCCGATTGTAAACCACTGATTTCTACTATCCGCTTATTCAAAAGTGCGGGGTTCACCAATAAAGTACAAACTATATCTGAATCAAGCCATTTTTAACTGTCTGACAGGCAGTATAAGTCTAACCTATTTCGTATTACAGCACAATCTCGATTCTCCGGATCTCTAGTTATCCAGAACCTCTATTACATGGATAACCAATGGCTCTTCGAAGTGGATTTGTAGAGAGAGAAAAAATTCATAATGCAAGCAAACACTTCAAAATACTCACATACACAATCCATAGTCGCTGCGAACGTGGTCAGGGATTTCAGGACACTTTCAAAGGATTTCATATAAGTTGGTTGTCGCAAAATGGTTAAACATGTTAATCAGAATAAGTGGTTTGCGGGTTCTTATATCATAAGATTATTAGTAATGGTCATCCTATTACAATAAGATTATTTATAAAGTCGATTGACATAATCGTAATTTGAGGTTTGCGAATTTATTTATTAGTCCTCCAATACACAACACCACATTTTTTGAAGATGTTTTACTTATGACATTTATTTTTAAATTATATAATTCTGCTCCGCATCCTATTATTAAAATGTATTCTACTTTATTTAAAAAGAATTATTTTGTTACCTTATGAAATTGTTTTCTTACTACTTAGAGCTAAAAATGTATAATAGAAATTTTTGTTACTGTTTTTCGATTATCTTTTTTTTATTTTACTTTTGTTTTTTTGCATCATTATAATTTGCATTGTTATGCTCTTCATTTTTATTCGGACAGTTTTCTATTATTAATAGACATTCACACTATATATTGATTATAATTATACGAGGGGTAAGTGGTAGAGGAGTATTATACTAAACTTCCCCTTGAGGTTTTCTCAATTTAAGTATTATAATATTTCATACCTTATGTTTATGCTATATACTACAATATTACTGTAATGTAATTCTAATTCATATTTGTTATTATTTTTACTGCATTGAATTAATTTGAGGAAATAAAGATATTATTGCATCATACACCGTATGATGCAATCACTAGCACTGTCAGATGCAAACAATAAATTATTAAAAAAATATTTTTTTTCTGCCTAAACATGCAATAGCGAAACCGGTAGCAAAACAATAAAAAGAAATAAGGAAACAAAATAAGGAAGTACAACTTTTATTTAAGTGTTAAATTTGTACCTTGGTGCTTGTTTATAATTTTTCCCGCTTAAAAAAATATGACCGTTATTACAAAATTAACGTCAGTGCCTGATGAAACATTTACGTACAATTAAAAAATAAATATAGCTTAATAAATGTAAGTTAAATATATAAAAGACCTGTGAGGACGAGTGTGGTGGAGGTCCGTCCTCGTGCACCATTCCATCCATTTCGTCCTCTTGAGTCATCAGGCCTCCTCCACCAAAATCCTCTTCTTTTTCGTATTCTGTGGAACCCATCATCGTACAGCCGGGTGTGACTTTCTTTTGTGTGGCCGCATTACTAAAATCCACTTGTTTATGATTAATCCATGCTTCTTTCATACAACCTAAAACAAAAATGCTTATCAATAAATATAAAAAACTATTACTTTTAATTGAAATAAAGAATT
Source organism: Adranes taylori (assembly GCA_009867245.2). NCBI lineage: Eukaryota > Metazoa > Arthropoda > Insecta > Coleoptera > Staphylinidae > Adranes > Adranes taylori. Next base: position 2,688 of record WYDF02101175.1, read on the forward strand.
CAGAAAGGTATATAGCAACATACAGAGGCTATATCAGCGGTTCACAATTTATTTTGTCATGGAATCCCGATTGATAGTTTAAAAACTTACGGACCTCTAGGCTTAAGCCGAATTAGGTACTGCTACATTCACACCCACCGTAAAGCCGCTCTAAAAATGCACATTTCGGATTAGTGAGGTAAAGCAATAAATTTTGTCGTTACTTGCTATTGCTTGTAGACAAATTGAATATAAAAATCTATGCAACGATTTATTTGCAAGTATTTTACAGGAAGAACGTAGCATATAATTGCTTACCAATGGTTCTGAATTTAAACTGTATAAAATGCAATAAATGTAAAAAATGTAAAATGCGTATAAAAGACATTTTATATATACATTTTATAATTATGTCTTAAAGTACGGGACACCATACAGAACGAAAGATATTGTAACGAGGAAATTTGTTCTCGTTCTAATTTAGTTCTTTGGTAGATACGTTTGTACGCTTGATACACGTAAGTCATTTAAATAATTCAGGATAGCTAGATTTTGTGAAATGTTGTTATTACATAAACACTTTCTTTGCTAGACGAACTAGCTGGGAACAAAGACTATGAGCTGTTTTACTGTAAATAAGTTTTACAATTAAAATCTAGAACTAATTATTTATCCTTAACAAAACTATATCATATAAACTACTCGTTGCAAAATGGTGGGAGAGCGTAACACATATCAGCTAATCTTGCACCATAACACTTCTGATTCATATATAACTAAAGGATTTAAGCCACTAAAATACTCGTCGCGCAACGGCGAGACAGTTTCGTACAATGACTGATCTTGTACCGCAACAATAATTATAAAACATATAATAAGAAACATAGAAATTTATACTTTGTTTCTTGTATAAAGGCCGAAGATGGTGTATAAGTTTTTTCGAAATTGATTGATTGATTTAAAGTTTTTACTGACAGCGATGTTTTGCAATATGAATGTTTGATTGTTAAATTGCGTGGGTTCGCAATTAGGACTCCAAGACACTTGTCGCAGACAAACTGTACGTGATATGTTAACTTTCTGTATTATTCTTAGGTTGAGCAAGTTAGTATCAATTTGACAAATAGTCAATTGCATGATCTTTGTAAATAATCTTAGAAACGCACGTTTACCTTATGTTGAAAAAATATGTGATGCTTATTTAGATTTATGTGAAGAATAGATAGATTTATATTGAAAAACATGTGTGCTTAATATATAGATTTATGGTTAAGAATAGTTAGACTATAAGGGGAACGTACCCCTTGGGTATAATAAAATTATTTATAGTAATTATGTTAAATACTTTGGTTCAATTAGGCTTTTTATATTCTTTGTTTTTTAAAATTCGAGGGCGAATTTTTCCGGGTCGGTGGCGAGTGAAACGAAGAAATTTGACCTCGTTCTAATTTAGTTCTATCGTAGATAGTTTTGTATGATTGACACTTGTAAGTCTTTTAAATAATTCAAAATGGCTAGATTTTGTGAAATGAGGTTATTACGTAAGTAGTTTGCTTACTAGACTAACTAGTTGGGAAAAAAGCAGTCGTCTACGGGCAGTTTTACCGTAAATAAGTTTTACAATTAAAATGTAGAACAAATCATTTATTGCTAATTAAACTTTATTGTATCTAATTAAACTTTGAACAAATTAATTTACCTAGTCGGCGGCCAGCGATCGATGTAGCATGGTAGTAGGAAAAAGCACACAGGTGCCGAGACGAGCTAGCTAGTAGGCACTAAGAAAGTGAGAAAAGACACACAGCCCTCACGGGAAAAAAACACTTGGTAATCAGAATTTTTAAGTTGCAGGATGAATCCTTATCACTCAGCATTTTGAAAATAAAATCATGAATTAAAATAAATTAAATTTTAATTAATTCCAAATAAAATCTTGATTAATTAACTGATAAAATAATGTTCAGTAGTTCGGTATGGAAAATAACATTCTAAACATTGTAGAGAAACTGGGGATAATAAGTTCATTTCGTAATAGGTAAATTGAAGTAGGTCTTAAAGTGAACAGCATTTTGTAGTTATTGTATGAGAAGGTCCAGTTGTGTAGAAGAGAATCGCTGCGTACCCCCATTAAAAGAATTCTGTTTTGCCAGTCACGTTCGTAGCAAAATCATCACAGAAATTGAACCGTGACAGTATGACAATCATTCATTGATAGTGTACAAAAGAGTGACTTTGTAACTAGTGGGTACTTTAGCTACGGTGGAGCTATCGCTAGATAAACGTGGTTGAGTGAAACGCACATTTTAATACTAACTACATAAATCACATTTATTATAACAATCAGTCTTCTTTTGTACTAATAAACTAAATAATAAAATATACGTCATATCTACTTAAATAAGTGATATGCGTATAGCGTGCCTTTGTTAGTGTACACCTATGTGTGCTTACATTATTAATACATGAGTGCACGAATTACTAGATAACAAATTAAAGTCGTCGCACTTGACCTAGAAGCATCATTGCTTTTTAATTGTTTTCATTTTGTTGGTAATATCGTATGCTTATTTAAAATATGCATAGCTATGATTTAGCAAATTTCTTATTTGATTGAAATAATATATCAAAATAATAAAATTTAAGGAAATTAATGCAACATGAAAAATACTTAGATATTGTTTTACGTGATATGTCTAGGACACGTAAAACAATACATGTTTTATCTAGGACATATTTCCTTTCATAGCTCACTGTTTCATTCATATAAATTTTTTGATGAATCTTTGTAATATAATTTCATCTTGTTCCTTACGACTTGTTCCTGTTGGACTGTAGTTGTTCTCTTTATTAAGGGATGACAGGACCAAGGACGTGGAATCATATATATGGAACTTTTTTAAAAATACATTTCTGAAATGCTAGTTTTGTTACTTAATGTTTAGTTGAATATGAGGATTGTAATCCAGACAATCTACAAATTCTATTAGTAGTTTTGTGCAATATCAGAGATCATAAGGGCCAAAACTCAGATTATATAGATATTGCACTAATAGATCCATTATCTTAAACAGTTATAATATAAATGTTTTGTACAAACGTTAAGAGAACGCCCTCGGAGTATGAATGTATCATCCTCAAGATACCTCTATATTTACAGCTTTAGCGCTGTACTTAAAAATGAAATGAAATTGAAAAATACAAAGTAAAAATATTAAATATTTTCTCTGTTCATGTTTGAACAGGTAGAGATATGTAATAAATATGTTAGTAATGTTAGACAAATAAATCTACAAAAACAATTAATAGTATTTTAGGTAGCTTGTGTTGTTTTTGTACAAAATTGAAACGTTCTATGTCGATTTAGAACCGCAGACAGTTGACAAAGACAACATAATTTTATGGTTTTAACTTTTTAATCTGAAATGTGCATTTTTAAATCGGGTTGGCTATTTTTGGTATGATCTCCACGCTCTCCAATTTTCCGCTCGGAGCCTTTGGTTCTTGTTCCACTCAATACATTACTACATCTAAACATTGGAATCATCCTTTTATCGTTTATATTTATTTCTGACAATAAATATTATGCTATTTAAATCTTTCCATTAATCATTCATTTGCAGAAACTACTTCAGAGACAATCTTATTCTCTTATAAGCTCTTTTCCTGTCTTGATTCCATTCATTGTCTTTTAGCCACCTTCGTTGGCCAGCATGTACACTCTTTTCAGCATTCTGTCATCCACGTCTTTCATAACTTTCATTTCGTATTTTACTAATTTAGTAAACAATTTCACCCAGAATTTATATAATATCTAACTCCTGCCTCACTATTTAGTTTGGCGTGGATCTTCTTAGCTTTAGAATTCTCTTCATTATTCCTATTTGCACTTCCTCTGTATCCTTTTTTTTTTCTTTACCATCCATACTACCGTAAGCGCGTTTTACCAATTTTATTTTATCTTCTTTTTGTAGTTAGTAAGTAAATATAATTATTTTACTAAAAGAAAAAAATAAAAGTAATAATTGTTTTAAAAAATGAATATTTTAGTCTTCTTCCGCTATGATAGAGTCGCAATAGATAAGTTAAATTTTATTTCTTAGTTCGCGATTACTTTTCTATTTGCAATAAGACTAAACAACCTGAAATTTGACTTTTGCGGTTTTTTCTGCTAGTTAAAATTAAAAGTATTTTACCACCTTATAGTCACTAAAAAAACAAACAACCTTCGTACAACGTTGCTAAAGAACTAAATAAAAACACTTCGGCTAAATCAGCTCAACACTGAATACTTACATAACAAAAATTGCTTATGTATGATGAGAATGTGAGAAAAAAAAATTAAACAGATTGACTTAAGTACCTTTAAAGCTGGTCAAATTTCTTAAATGCCATTGAATGAATGCTTGCTGGCCTGGTTCGGGAGGAATACCACCCAAATACATAGGAGTCGTAAGACGTAAAAAGTCTTTAGAACCTTCGTTAATGATAGAACGAGCAATTCCACGATCTACACGTAGCGTGAAGTTCTTTTTAATAGCTATTAGTTCTGCGATATGATAATGTCCATCCGAAACCATTTCAAAGCTGAAAAAAATATTTCAATCATTTAAAGATTACAAAACTCTTTCAGGATCTAATCTGATACAACATAAAAGTTATAATTTATTGAACAAAACTACTGGGAGTCCTGTATGCATACGGTTTAATGTTGTGTATACTTGTAATAGTCGAACAGGCGTATAAAAAGACCACAACAAGAAAACCCAGTTTGTGCTTCAAGTACTCAAATAATATAATGTCGTGCAAAGCAATTACACCATTTTAAAATAACGATATTGAAATTCTGGTTGATTACAAAAATATTTGAATTATATGGTAACGAGGCAAATTGTCTTCATATTAATTTAATTATACTATAGATACTTTGGTACAATTATTATTCAAAAGTTGGTGAGATTCTTTGAAAGGTGTAGTTGTTTAAACACTTTGTTTGTTAAACGAACTAAATGCCATTGAATGCAACTAAATGCCAGTTGATAAATTGCAAAAGTTATTTAACACTTTGAATAACATTTGGAACATTACACTTACATTTTAGTAAAATCTAGAATTTCTATAAGAATCAAAAGCATTAATTCCGTCGATAGCAAAAAACACTTCGATGACGCAAAATTACATAAATTGGACATAGCATGGGGAACGACACTGATTGGTAGAATCGAGACAGAGCACAGCGTACGGTGCGTCGCAGCTAGATTTGATTGCTGATTAAATAATAAGTAAAGAAAGCGTATTGTATAGCACTGTATATGTGTTAGTAAAGAAAGCAAAGTTGATTACACAAACATCAATTTTGGCGACAGTAATTAAAGAAAGAATACGATTTAGTTAGTTAGATCAAAAATATTAAGAGGCAGTTGACTCGTCTAGTAGGTGAAATGACTGCAAGGGCCATTGATATTAATTATGGTAGTAATAGCTGCGAAAGTCACAAAACCTCTAGCACAAGGCAAAAAGAGGCTAGTCGAAAGTGAATTCAGAAATAAAAGTCTAAAAGCAAAATCCCTGTCCGTCGCGGTACCCCAAGTTGAAAATTAGTACCATTTGACGTGAATTAATAATTATTTAGTACATAGAAAAGAAGTAGTAGATCCCAGTGCGAATAGTTAGTATTCATTTGATTCAAGAGTGCATTGAGGTAAGCCAGAGAGCTTCGCGAACATAAAACTCCGAGTACCTAGATTTATTATTGAGTGTTGTTGAACCCAAATGCGTACATTTGGAGATGGCTACTAATAAATGTTTTGTCATTTTCTTCATTTTATTTAATTAAACTTATTGCGCATTTAATTATGCACATTTATTTCATTTATGTTATTCCGATTTATGCTACTGGCTTAAGTAATTGTTGAACTTGATTTTCATTTTTATTGAACATAAGTGATTATATCTGATTTTCTATGGTGAGTTATTGACTTTATTTGATTGTATTTAATGTTGTATTTTTCTGAGTGATGTTCAATACACTAACGTTAAACTTATTCATGTTTTTATTTGTTCACGCCTGTTCATAAGAAAAATATTTCAGATCCTATAGACTGTTGGTACTGATCTCTAAGTCAGCAGGTACACCCTGCCGCTCAACATTAATTAAAAAGATTAATTACGTCCTCACGTACTAATTTAAATGACACAAGTGCGATCCCAAATTTTGGTAGAAGGGTTAGATTCGTACAAAGCGTGGACAAATTTCACCGCTCAGCCAAGTTCGTGTGCCAAAAAATAACGTGATATGTATGGTGGAGGGGCCGGGTGACAAAAAATAACGCAACAATAAATCAAAAATGTCTTCTTCACTGTGTAACATTTAACACAGAAGTCATGTACCTACGTGTAGCACTTGATACAGCACTGCACTTCAACACTCCACCGTAAACCATACATCTGTAAAAGCATATACGTCCAGAACTTTCTAGACTGCACCGGTGTACCTAACGCTAAACAGTAGGACTCTTGGATAAAACTCAACGAACGAGTGTCTTGGCAATGGCTTGAGCTTTATGGATTTGTTCGGACCAGGCTGCGTGCGATGGAGAGATCCTACCAGTAGGATACGATCGCACTACAAGAGCGCACATAAACTAAGGTGACCAGATTTTAAAATTGGTGAAGCGGGACACTTCGTCGGGTCACAGACATTTGTTTGCTATGTTACACTGCCCGCACATGTTTGGTCAGCAAAGAAGAACAGGAAATGAAGTTAGAAAATCTAACCCCATATTTCCCTATTTTTTTTGTGGATGATGACCTTTTTTTTTTGGTCATCTATTCTCATATCTGTCATTCCCATTCCAAAGCATCTTCTATAATAGTGTTTTTCGGGCCATACATGCAAGCTTGGTGGACTTATTCTTTCGCATATTTAGTGTTTTTTCAAATATATTTAATATGTCGTCGCGCATGCTTTCGAAAAAATCGATACTTTCTCGGGGAAAATCTGGACAATTCGAGACAAATGCTATAAATTCGGGACCAAAAGTTGTAAAAAATGGGGACATGGACTGAAAATTCTTTACTATATAAGAAGATGGTACGAAGCTCAGCAGTATAATATTATAAAGAGGCAATTTATCCTCGTTGTAATTTAATTTAATTACAGGAAGGCTGTGCGCTTGAACCAGAGAGCTAAAATTATGTAATTAATTTAGGATGGATATATTTCGTGAAAGATTGTGAAATGTTAGTTCACACTTAGAGTATCATTTAAACTTCTTGTCATGAAATAAAGTATAACTTAAAAACATTTAAAACTTCTTACTTAAGTTAGAATGTCAAAATGAGAAACAGAGAGCAGGGTTATTTCTTCCGTTGGATAAAAACAAACCCGATGACATAAATTATACAAATTATAAGTAGTAGAAGGGACCATCGCTAATTGGTACTGATTAATATGTAGCACCGCGTGCTGGTATCAGTGTATGTGTGAATAAATCGATCTAAATGGTAATAAATCAATAATAAGTGAAAGCGTACTGTGCCACTCGGTACTAGGATGAGTGAAGGAACCAGATCTAAGTAGAGATGTATCCATGATGGCCGAATGAAATTAGTAAAATAGTGGGAAAGGTGCTTAGGTGAGATTATATTATGCTATAGCAGTTTACTTGAGAAGGGGAAAAGTAGGGAGAGATATCGACGTAAATTTGTTAGGGAAATTAGCTAGCCAAAAAATGAATAAAAGCTCCACACGTCTCACAGAAAGCGATTTTTGTTGTTTAAAGACTGAGAACCCTTGTCACTCTGGGGTTTGAACATAAATCCATGAATTAAATTAGATTAAAGTATAATTAATTCAAAATTAAATCATGAATAAGTTGAAAAGTTAAAAATGAGGCCTACTATTGAACAGTATCCATAATACTTCTTTTGAGTATGAATTCTTCGATTCAATTAAAT
>WYDF02101186.1:0-10622 GCA_009867245.2 Adranes taylori
TTTATCAGTTTATCACATATATAAAATATTTATAATGGAGCACGTAACAAAGATAATATATATGTATATATATATATATATATATATAAGATAAGATATAAGAACCTTCATTGGCATAAACAAATAATTACATTACAAAACACAATATCTATTTACAGCAATACATATATAAAAGGCGATGACGTGAGACGAGATGACATGCGGTTTATGCTTCTTCTGTTATTTTCCTCAGCCCTTCTGTCGATCTCGTCCATTATCCCAATTCTCCTTCCACCTTGCCCCATACACTGGTTCTTCAAATTTTTTCTTATCCATATATTCCCTAAACCTCTCTGCCGATGTTCCTGCTTTCTTAACTAGCAATTTCACATGTTCCCGCTCGCTCCCAGTCCTACTCAACATAAACCCTGAATACTTAAACTTTTTCACGCACACAATTACCCTTCCGTTCATTACAAATTCATCTTTCTTACTATCCGTCCCCCCTCACTTACATACCATCACTTTCGTCTTTTGCGCATTCACCACCAACACTGTTATACACATATATCTATTCATGAGTTCTATCATCTCTCTCAATTATTCTCTATCACCCGTCATACACACTATATCGTCTGCATAACACAGTGTGCACACTCTCTATTACCCACTAGCACTCCTCCTGCCTGTCCGTTTTTTAACACCCTCTCCAAATCGGTTTACACAAAGCAACGTTTACCGGGTCCACTAGTTATATATAGTCTTCAATAAATAATATTCATAATAGCTACATCCGGCATCATTGTCGTGTATTAATAATACACTGTTGGTTGTTTGTATATTATTTATAAAAATTAACACATCTGAAGCACTTTGTTATGCTGATGTTTCTACTGTTAAAATATACTTTAGTCGGAAGTCAATTTAAAACTAATATTCTGGTAAATCCTGTACTAACTATTGATTGAAAGGTAGAATTAGTCGTCGGCAAAGGAAGTAGAAATTTTTTTTTCATTTTGATCTAACAAGATCATTCATGAAGAGACAGACATATAACTTTAATCGAATATAATAGAAACTCTACCGCATTCTAAATATTTTAGGAATGTGTACCAAGTACAAACATGAGTAGATTAAACGGAAAATAAAGTATTGTTTTTGCGATGGCATTTATGAAATTACTAGATGACAAAAAATGTTACGGTTGAAATCCCATTTCCATTAAATACAATTTAAAACAAACGAACTTTAAAAAAATTTAAGAAACCTCTCTACAATTTTGTTTTTGACTTTGTAGTTCAGCTAACACCTTATTATATTGTCACGCTGGCGGATACCTCAGAACAATGTTTATGAAATGAAATGATCAAATTATAGTTTACAAATTCATTTATTTTATATTTTTAAAAGATAGTACTGCGTTCATCAAAAACATAAAACAAGTAATATATTGATGAAATATATGAATAAAGTTGATCATTTCATTTCAGCAACATTGTTCTGAGACATTTTACCGATTAGACATAGAAGTTCGCAAATAAGGTTTTATCGTACGCATTCATCTTAACTGCAACCTCAGACAATAAAATAAGATGTTTGCTGACCTACAAAGATCTGCTTCCGTTGCAGGATTCTACATTTACCTTTCTCATGAATGCTGTAGGAACTACTTCGTTTTATCAAGAGAAATAGGCATTTCAACAATTTTGTTAGCCTTCAAATTCAATTAATAAAGAGTACATTAGTATAAATAAAGCATTTTTCTTATTTCAAATTTTATCAATTATTGAAACTGATGTTGCCAAGAAACTGAAATTAATTAAACGACAGGAGGTTTTGCTTTAGTTGATTATGAAATATGTGCATAAATGGTGAATTCTTCGGTTACCTCACGCTGATTCCTAGAAACTTCACCAAATATATTAATCAATGATTTTTGACAGTTAAGTTTATAGATATCGTTAACTAAACACGTTATAAATTAAATTTATAAATATTAATGCCTTTCATATTGTGGAATTTTAGAATAGTTTTAGATACGTGCTTTATAGGTTCTGAAATAATAAAACATTAAGCTTTATACAGTATACTGATTTAAATAAATTTAAATTCACCCGGGTATTTAAATTAATCTATACCTTTTATATATCAATAGATATTTATTACTCAAGTTCTTATATCGATTTTATATAAAGCTAGACATTTTACCACATGGAAAAAATAGCTGAATACTTTATTATATGGCATATGTACTGGCTTCGATATACTTTGATATAAATGTCACCTGGAAATTTATGTGCTGACATCAATTTGAAAATATTTTTTATATACCTATTATAAACTAGGTACACAAGAGTATTCGATGTAGAGACCTATAAAAATCACACAGCACCATCGAAATTGATTATATTATAATCGTATGAACTCTGTTTTACATCTTAAGTAATATTAGTACGTTTTTGTTTGCCATGTAATACTACACAGTTACATTGTCTTAACAAATTACATACCACTTATCCATAACATACTTCAAAAACTTTTTACGTGAGTTATAAATTATCTTTAACAACATTGAAGAATAAAATTTGTATTTAGCGTGATCATGAAGTTGATTCCCAGTTAGATTCCATTCAAGAAAATTGATATAATGCTAAGTACCGAAAAGTAAAGAGTTTAATTAAATTTAATTACTAAGGTAAAATTCCTTTGTCTATAAATTATATTCTGATAAATTCAAACTGCTGCAAAATTATATTACATTCTAGAAACAAAAACGTATTAATTCTTAGAAACCGAAACAGGCTGCATTCCATTCTTAAGAGGGACAATTTCACGCTCGTAATATTCTGCAGTTCTAATCTAGGGGCCCCTTTAGGCATTTTTGGCTAAGCTATAAAGGGACATGTCGGGAGCTTACATAGATTCTTCAAACCTAGGTACGCGAGCAGATATTAGGATGCGATTCATAAAAGTTCTAATTAAATTTATATGCATAGTCAGTGAAACATAGCATTGCATTGTGATACACCCGTGTAAGATTTTGTACTTATCACTTAATTATTTTCTGTTGATCGAAAGAATTCATTTCTTATAAATAACTTATTAACTTTAAGTAATACTTAGCAAATGGTAATTTGATTAAATATGTCAAACCATCATTTTTGATATTTATTATGTTTTTTGAAATCAAAATATCTTTTTTCGTTGAATCCCCGATATGTTAGGTAGCTCTCGTTCATGTGAGTAATAACTCCCACGACGTTACCCCTTAAATCGTGACAATAGAAATAAGTAAGTAAAGATTTAGATGTTATAAAATTTAGAATCCAAGCTGTGTCTACACTGTAATCAAATTGAAAACTCTAACAGAAGTATCAGTATTTGTGATGTAGCTTCTATGAAATAGCGATTCTCTCCAAACCTTATTTATATAAAGGTATCGATTTTATTTAATGAATACTTATCAATATCTTATCCGAAATAAAAACTTTTTGATAATAACGATTACATAATATTTTGGGTAAATATCGTATTATTTATTTAATTGAAGATAAAGAAACGGCGGAGTTTTTATTGTTGAGTTTGCTTCTAGTTATATTATTTATTAAATCCATTTGTTTTCACGAGTGCTCAATTTCGATTGAAAATGCTTGTACTGTGACCGCAACTTTGGCCATTAAGTTTTAATACATAATATCGTGACCACAGAAGTATGTACGTACAATAGCAGGTATTTATCAGACTAATATGCACGCACGAGTTTTGCGAAACACGCGACATGTCAATGTTGGTCGCACTAGCCGTGGTTTCATAATAACATACTCGACTGACCAAGCAACTCCCCTTTCGAATCATAATTTTATCCAACCTAAAGTACTTAATGTGAAAATAGAGAAAGAAAAAATATTTAAAGGCTAGCCACGATTATTAGAATTTCTGACTTTTATTTCTTTGAAACTGGAATAATTTTTTTTCTCCTAGTTTTTTTCGCTCTATGACGTTTCAGATAAACGTTGCATGTTTAACAAATGATAAATAATAAAATCAGTCCCAGATTAACTGATTATACTAAAGCAAATTATTGAGTTTTCCGAGAAAGAATGTTGGGTTAATAATAACTTAGAATATTAAGTACCAATTATTAGCATTTCAAAATAATAATTTTAGAAAAAATGTCTTTTCATTCATAAAGTTAGTTTCAAGAAATAAGTCACAAGTGATAGATCATAATACGGCGTTAACATCTTTGCTTTCTGCAGGGTTGTCTCAAAGAACTTTTCAATTCGACTACATATAAATTCCCCGGCCACAATATTTTTCTACGGCTCGGACAGCTTGAATCACTTTTCGTATAATTTCTATTAGGATAATCGCCAAGAATTTTGCAATTTGACTACACATGAATGCGTCTACCCATAATTTCCGCGATCCCAGTATTAGCCTACCGCGACAAATAATTATAATTCTACTCAAACAACGTTATCTTAAAATTTATAACATATTTAATTTAATCGTCACAGTTATTTATGGAAAAGAATGTACGGAGAAAATAGTTCAATTCATCGTACAATGTGCAAACTTTATCAGTGGTGGATTTAATGTTTAAGGTACGCGATATCGATGCTTAAAAGAATTTCGGTTCCACATAAATTGTCCTGTATGGGAGTTGTCAATTAATAACCGGTAAAGTAAAGTAATTTATAGCAAATTTTTCGACATATAAATTATACCGGTCATTTTAATACATTTATGATTTCAAATTTAGCACTAGGCTAATTTCAAACAAGTTATTATTTATTGGGCTGCTATAAGTGGTACTGCTTTATTCCTTGCCTCCTTGGGGAGGCAACAGTTACCCTAACTGTAGATGGTATACTGCGGCTAGGTCGGGATTTCAGAAGACGTCGTGTCAATCGGCTCAAGCGCTTACGTGGACTCAGGCGTCCGTTCTTCATTTCAATGGGCGCCAGAAACTTTTTCATAAATCTCGGAAAAAAATGACGTAGTGCACACGCAATACTATGGTGCATAAAATGGTGCAATCAATAGCACCATTTTATTTAAAAATATATAAAAAGAACGATAACAATGTGTGGCCCTTCGTGTTAATAACATGTACAGTATATTTAATTCGTAGAATACGGCAATTTAAATTTTAATTTCAACTAATTAATTTCTAATTATTTAATTTTAAAGTATATTTATTTATTTATTTGATTTCTAGTATAGGGCAATTTGAAATTTGATTTTATTAACTGCAAAATAATTTACGAAAAGCCTATATTAAATAAACCCCCCTTCTTGTCTTATTAAAACCTTGTTGCCTTATTATTATTGCCTTACAAAAATTATTAAAACCCTATATTATATAATGACAACCCTCCTTTTTTTATTACAGCTCCACGCCGCCTACGGCTTGGTAAATAAAATATAATTGCTACTGATTTTAAGCTAGGTGAATGAATTGAAGTAAGATCCTAAAATACAAAATTATCACTGCTTGATGCGACAAATTTAAAAGATTAAAATTATACGTTCGGCAATGATGATATGTCTCCTACGAAGTTCCAACGCTGATCCAGAGGGCTGGTTAGAAGACGATCCCACAGATGTTACAACTCGAGAATTGGTGAACCTCCGACATCTGCCTAAGCCTGTACAAACGTTGGCATCCGACCCTCGAAGAATAGGATATAATATTTCGTATTCTTATTTGGTTCAATCCCATGGTAAGTTGTTGCACGTGTTAAGTTGATGGAGCCCAAGATGGCTACTTAACACCAATCACCATGTGATTCTTCTGTTAGATGGCACTGTATGTGACCTATTTAAACTGTATTGCTTGGTTCTAAAATATTAATCCTGCTTAATTGTGGGGAGATTTGCCCACAATTAAGCAGGCTTAATATTTTAGAACTAAGCAATCCAGTTTAAATAGGTCACATGCAGTGCCATCTAACAGAAGAATCTCCAACTGTTCGTAACAGTTGTAGCTTTGTGAGAGACTAGTACACGTTTTTATGCCTACACTTGCAAACTCTTACATTTACTCACGGTCGATGGACTATGTACTTTATTAAAACCACTATAAACATACCAATGAACTAAGTAACCATCTTATACAAACAGTAAAAATTGTTTTGACCACCAGCAAGGGCGGAAAAGAAATTAATATAAAAAAAAACATCCAGGAGGCTCCATCCTGATACGTAAGTTGCCTATCTTAGTAGATACGGAAAACAAATACATATTAAAAATTATTTGTCTTCGAATAAGTACCCGTTAGCTCAATTGGAAGAGCAATCCAGAGGTCCGGGTTCGAGTCCCGGACAGAGCAAACCTTTTTTCGAGACATAAGTAATAAGAAATATTAATTTCATAATTTACTCTATTAAATAATGGCAGCGTGGAGGTTTAACCATGAAACATCAAATATTCAAATAGATCAACTATTGACTTATATAGTATATAGTAAAACTACTGATTATGTCACATGAAAGATGAGGGACGTAACCTTCTAGATATTAATTTAGTTATAAAGTGTAATAAGGTATAAAATTATTTATAAAAATATAAACTGAATAATCCATGTATATTTTAACTTCTAACACCATATTTACATTAGAAAACTACCAGTTTGAAAATGAGGCAGAAACATATACATGAAAGCTTGCTCCCAATGAAATATTTACTATGTGCTTGGTACGTTTCATGTGTAACGTGAAATTAAAGAAATCACAGCTACAGCAATTGCAACTATTGCATGCTAATTGCCTCTGGCACTAGGTAATTCGAAACTTGCGAAAGAATTTCTCAAAACGTAACTACACTCTTAAAACAAACTATAATCATTTATATAAGGGCAACTGTTATATATACATACATTTAGAGCTTTGTGATAACTTTTTGTATATTTTTATGTACTTAGCTCTGCGTGTTACGTTATTTGTTATTATATTAGAATGTTAACATTTTATATTCATTAAAATTATTCATCATAAAACTAAGATAGGATTATAAACACTGATAAACTGCTGATGTCCCAGCTTGTTTTAATTTTGAATTATACGACACTAACTTACATAAAATACTGAGAACTGCATATTATAAAATACGTGCTTCGTTTATGACCTACAACATTTACATTATTATAGCACAAAGTTCAAATTATCATACTATAATTATATTATAAAAAATAAATGAATAATTTTATAAATAAAATACGTTTCGTTTCGAAATTACAGACTGACACGACGAACTATAGAAGTGCGGTTCTTTTATTTGCGAACAATAATGTAATGTTGAGTAGACACGTCCAGCCAGAAAACGTGCCAAAAGTGATGAGCCACGAAATGAGTATTCTATCACATGCTGGAAAGGTGTGTGTATACATCGCACTGACGATGAGTTGGCAGTTTTAGCATTTTTACAAAGACCTGGTGTTTCAGGGTAACCTACGTCAAAGATTTCCAAACTGGATCGCAACTCCAGCTCGAAACGAAAAGTTATAGGAGTTAAGCTTTCAAAGCAGATTTTCTAAGGTCTGCGTCAGCGTTTGGACGAAGATGTTCCACACTCTCGTTAGATTATGAAGTAAAAAAATTTAATCTCTGCTATGTGGTAGGTTCTTAGGTTATTAATTTTGTAAAATACCATGGCTGACAATTTTAATTATAAAGCAAAACTTGCATTGAAATTAATTTAATATATGTCGCGTTTTTACGGAGCAACGTACATAGTGTCTACTTTAAACCATATCAGGTTAACAATTATGTTGACTTGTTCTAAAAAGACTGCCCTAGAGTCTGACTAGTCCTGTCTAACTTCGGAAGTACTGTGGGCCAAAATATTTATACTGTTCATTCTGAGGGCCACACGCTAAAAAGTTTCATTCAGACAAATTCAACAGTAAAGTAGAGCAGACTAAATTGTTGAAATGAGATACATTACCAATAGGCCCAACTGCAGAAACCAATGTAAGCACTGCGATTTTCTAACCCTCTCACTAGTGAGGGATAGCCACTTCTATTTTAGTAACTACCAGTCTTAGTAAGTGTATCAAAGAATCCAAGTAAGACAGCCCTTGTACTTATTTTTTATGAATTTCAAGTTACATAAAGTAGTTTCATAGAGTTCTTCCAGAAAACAAAGCGGCAAACTAAAATCTCTAAGCTGACGAAATCTGTCCTCTGAAAGTAGTTTGAAAAAGTTGAGCGCAATCTCAATCTTGGTTGGATTAAAGGATCAGCCAGAAGATGGCAAAGCTCTCGTTGATATATCAATGGCTGATTCTCTAATCCACATTACTCCATGATTCTCAGTTTACTCCTAATATTTTCAAAGTCAAAAAATCTTTGATCGAATTCTTGAACAAAAACTTTAATATTTTTTCAAAACTTTGAAAAATTTAAATAGCACGTGTCTTCTACTTTAACATATTTGTTTTATTTTATAGAATTTTCTCTACATTATTTATGTTCTCCTAGTTGAGTTTTTTATCAAATTTAATATTTTTCTTATACTTTTCGTTCTTTTTGTAACATAAATAAATTAAATAAAAGAAACCTTTATTGCCATATATCGAACCATACAAACATTAGCAACATAAATTTATTTCCCTTGTTCATTATTCAAATTATATACACAACAAAACATCATATAACCTAGTTATCTCGAATTTTTTTTGTAATCAAATTATAAACAGACATTTATAACATTTTGCTGGATTTTTTAAGCATTCATATTCGCTGAGGTACCGTATTGTAAGAGGTGGTGTCTCTAGTGTTAGTAATTTAGTGTTTACTACTAAAAAAAAGTAACTTAAATTGTTACTTAGCATTAATAAGTAAGCGAGTGTCAACGACAAACCGATAATGCACGTTCATGCTGGCTCTGCTTACATTTGCGTGGAATTTGTTAAAGCCTTTCTGCATTTAATTAGCGTGTAAGTTTATTTTTCGTCAGACAATGAATGCAAATGGAAACTCTTTGTATCTTAAATATAAAGTACATAAAGCGCATCCAAAATTTTGTTTATCCGAAGTAATATCTACCTATATTGCTTTCATATTCAACTAATACTTAATGTAACTATACAAACGAATACACGTTATCTTGATACTTTATCTGATTGTAATTTTCATTCATGCAAATTTCTTGTACTAGTAGTATTCTTCAAAGTAACCTTGCAACTAATCCATTGATAACTGTGTTTTATGCTAGTCTACATTTATTATCGCGTTTTAACAACAATAATTCCTACTTATATTATAACAAACCAAATTAGTTTGTTAATGACAAATATAATGATATAACAAGGAAAAGTTTCTTACAAATATAGGGATGGTCTAAAGAACCCGAAATAAAATTTTCATGTATAGTAATTTCGGAATATAAAACAAGTTTAGAGTCTCTTTTAAAAGTATCTCTCTTTTAAAGCATTAATCTCATTGTTAACTATTTTTTCTACCTCAGATGGTTCCTAGACTTCAATCTACTTCTTGACGTAGGAAAACATTTGAAATGTAAGCTTGAACCGAAACAAAGCCAGTGAAATTACATATAAAGTTTCTCTCTTTTCTGTAAATGACATAACACAAAGAGCAAAATGGCCGCGAGGAAATGTCTAACGTTTCGCTAGGTTTTAGATAAAGACAATCTACCTCTTAGCGTACCGTTCGAAATATTCAGGTGAGGCTGCGTTGATAATTATATCTGTTGTTCGACGCTTTTACAAGGCACAAAGGATGCTTTGATTTTATAGATTTGTCGGTCCGTTTTAAGTCATATACATTTTGCGTTGATGATAAATCATAGGACAAACATTGAATGGAATACGTATTAAAAATTGTTCTTGGATCCATAAAACGGTTAAATAAGTTAATTACATTTCAGTAGTGTGCTTGCAGTTAAATATAACATTTTGTCTCTTCCAGTAGAGGATGGTCGTAGGTCCAGAAGACGAACTCTTGGGTTTTCTGTCAAAAACAAAAACAAGAGTCCAATCAAGTGGAGAAAATGTTTCGTCTCCGTCTTTCCTGCCTTACTCAAGTGCTGAGAATTTATCCACTACTGAGAGTATGGAAATTCTAAATATCACTTTTAGTTTTGGAGTATATACGAAAGATTTGAAGTGTTTAAATATATTTGGTTGCCAGAAAAAACTTTTAGTTTCTTGTTTCCGGTATTTGCTGAAAGGACAGTGATAGATTTGATTAGAATCACTCAAGGTGATCGAAACGTTGTAGAATGCGCAAAAACAAGAAAATAGTCAAAGAAAACAGAAACAGATTGAAAGCAATCCTAAAATCAGTTTTGCTATGTTGACGGTAGGAGATCACCAGGTCATTAAGAGATCCGCAGGAGCAGTGTTATATAGGATAATTGAATCCCGAAGATAATAATGGTAGTTTTAAGTCTTTTTTGTTTGCTATTATCTATAGGTAAACACAATCAATACGCAATAACAATGTAATATAACGATATTTATTGGTCTTTTTATTTATGGTAGGTATAATAGGTATTTATAACAGGTACTCGCGATTTTAATTGACTTATATTATTGTCTTAAAATTGTAGAACAGAATGCGACAGACAGATGTAGTTTAGGAAATATTTCAAATTAACCTATAACACATTGTAAA
>WYDF02101197.1:4995-20650 GCA_009867245.2 Adranes taylori
ATACTCAACAGCACTAAAACACAAGTGGAGTCACAAATAAGGAAGGAGCAAGCAGGGTTTAGAACTCATCGTTCTTGAACCGACCAAATTAACACGCTTCGTATTATTATCGAACAGTCAAGTGAATATATCACAAGCCTTCACCTTCTGTTCGTAGATTTTGAAGAGGCCTTCGACTCCGTTAAAAGGGGCAGTATGTGGAAAATCTTGCAGAAATACAAGATACCGGAGAATATAACAAAAGTAATTAAAGAAACATACAACAACTACACATGCCATGTCTCCACGAGGGGAAAATCACGGAACCATTCGTAGTCAAGTCAGGAGTTTGCCAGGGATGTATTCTGTCCCCAACATTCTATTGGTTCTGGATGAGGTGATGAGGAAAATTACGGATGGAAAAAAGAGGAGCATACAATGGCAGCTGACTGAAGGATTGGAGGACGTAGATTTTGCAAATGATATCTGCCTACTCTCACAGAACCATCTTAATATAGAAAAGAAACTCCAAGACCTCGAGTGCGTAGCCAAGATGGTGGGTCTGAAAGTAAACTCCTCCAAGACAGATTATGAAGCTAAACACAAGAGATGTAAGAACACTGAGAGTAAACAATGAGGACATCGAAAATGTAGGAGAGTTCACGAACGTTGGGAGCATAGGGACCCATGATGGTGGTGCAAGAATCCGTAAGGCAAATGGGACCTTCATTCAACTGTATCTACTCTGGAGGGCAAGAGAGATTTCCACAACGACCAAACTCCGAATATTCAGAACCAATGTGAAAGCAGTGCTATCATACGGTTGTGAGACTTGGAAGGTCACCTCTAAAATCAATAGTAGCTTGCAGATCTTCCTGATTAGATGCCTCAGAAAAAATTTCCAAATCTTCTGGCCAAATCTGATATCTAATGAAGATCTTTGGAACCAAACGAGACAGTAATTTATCTCCATTCAAATCAAGAGAAGAAAATGGAGGTGGATTGGTCGTACCCTCAGAACAAACGAGGATACTGTGGAGAGACAAGCTTTGTTCTGGAATCCGCAGGAATAAAGGAAACCTGAAAGACCAAAGACATCACGGAGAAGGGCTGTAGATGAAAAAGCAAAGAAGGAATGAAAGACTTTTGCAGAGCTGAAGATCCGCGCTAGAAATAGAGTGCAAATTTGGTCGAAGCACTGTGCTCTATAAGAGCGAAAGGAATTAATGAATAATGAAAATGATGTGTACTTTAATAACTATTTTAACTTTTCTTGGGCTTTTCACGTTACTTGAGTTGGAGTACAGTATGCAATATGATTGTCCTTTGTTCTATTTGCTCCTTTGCGGTCCATTTGCTCGAATATCATTCGGATTTTTTGATACCGAAACATCCTTTAATGCTTAAGCGCTTGACAATTTTTACTGCAAAGCGGTCTAATAAAATTCGCAGTAATTTGCTCTTTTCTTCTTTTTCTACGAGCGGCTAGGATTTCTCTTGTTTGTCTAGCCCGCTACGTATTTTCGATGGATGAGGATATCCAGCTTTCTTGCCATCTCTTGGGCGGTCGTCCAGGAGGTCTTTTTCCCATGGGCCTGCTGTTTTTACAAATGTGAGCTAGTCTTCTCTCTTCCATCCTGTAAGCATGTCTATTCCAATCTCTCTTTCTAAGCCGACATCTCTTGACTACGTCTTGCACTTTGCATTTTTGTCTTATAGGCTCCTTGGTTTGCCTGTTAGACGTGTAACACCAACTATTGGTTTTAATATTTTCATTTCAATTGTGCATACTTTCTATTTTGTCACCTTGGTTTCGGCTATGGTTTCAGTGGCATATGCCAGTATGGAGCGAACTATAATTTTATATATTTTGATTTTACTTCGTGGTTCATGTATTTATTCTTTCATATCTCTTAGTAATCCAGCACCTCGCGGTGCTTCCAGTGACTGCCTTGGGATTTCTGATGCTAGGTGTCGGTGACTAGTTATTTCCATACCTAAGTAATTGAAAGTCATTACTTGTTTGATTATGCTGTTATTTATTTGTAATTTGCATCGAACTGGTTCCTTGGAAATAACCGTACGTAGAAATTTCCATATTGTATTTTAAGGCAGATTTACCGCATTCGTATTGTACCCGTTGCAGGTTGTCTTCATTATTTGCGATGAGTTCGGCGTTATCTGTGTAACATACGATATTAATGTTATCTTTCTCCATTGTTGTCTTCTTCGTTGTAATGTTATAATATATTGCCCTTATTATCGGATAAAAGGACTAAGAGAGTCTCCCTGCCTGATGACATCGTTTACCTTGATTATATCGGTTAAATCCTCAGCTGTTAGTGTACGAGTGGTATGTTGTTTATTTCATTAATTACTGCAATGATCTGTTCTGAAGAATTTTCCTCTTTTAATAAGTTACAGGTACTTCCTTCTCCTTCGGAGAATATTTCCCACCCCTAGGACAATAGAGTGTCCTTCTATATCTTTAGATATCAGCTGATTGCTTATACCGGCACATACTCGGTCTCCACCTTACTGGGTCTCCATTAGCCGCTATAGCATTGCCCGTCCTTTATCACGGGGAGCTATAGATCGGAACTTCAGCATCATCGAGTTTAACACCATAAGGCATTACCCAAACTCTCCGCATCTTTAGAAAACATTCCTTCAAAGAACAGGTACGCAGGACTGTTAAATTCCATCGCTTATTCAACAATTTGTCTTATGATGAGTATGTGGCGCCTGTAGTATTTCTATTTTTTCCAACGCCTCTTGTAATTTTTCCAAATTTTTGTCCCCCTTTTTCCTAGTCATCAGGTGGATGTAGACCGGATAAAAATGCTTTCCAAATAAGGTTAGCAGCCTACTAAGGGCAATAAATTTATATGCTCATAGAAATACGAAATGGCCTCAGACGGATTCATTGACAACGAGCACTGCGAGTACAAGGGCAAAGAGAAAAAAGCAAATTGCAATGACTATAAATTGCACTTCCATTGCATCTCTTTTCCTAAGTAGGATGAAAAAACGTTTAATACGGTAGGAGGCCTTCATTACGTCGGTTTCAATCGTTTGAGGTTTAGTGTTTCAAAATTTAATAACACCCACCTTGTGATACCTTCTTTTTAAAACGACACATACCTCACATGATGGGTCTAATTTACAGTTAGATCCCTAGATGTAACTTATAATGTTTGAAATTACGCAAATCACGTAGATTATAAATCTACAAACACAATTTATGACTTCTATCAGCTGATACCATTTTTTGTGGGTGTAGGATGAGCACGCTCATTGCAGGTGACCTATACGACACCGGAAGCTACCACGACCCCATATACACATCTACTCATGGCAGGTCCCGTTCAAGTTTCTAGTCCTAGTCCTCCATCCCATCCCAATTACTTGGTGGATTATGGGTTCAGACTACCTGCCCTCTTCTTTATCTTGCGTCCGAACGACTCTTGGACCTTCCTCAATTTACCTATTTAGAGTTAATTTAAACTCGTCATTCTTCTTAGGTCAATTTCCTTCTTCACTTTCATTATGTCCGCCACGAAGTTGGAGATTTGCTGCCATTTGTGTGTGATTTCAACATAACTGAAATTATGTTAGAGGAGTTCATTTTCCTTTTCCTTTGGAGGAGTTTATATTCCATCTTTCCAATACGGGTTAGAAATGAGGCAAATCAGCCACGACTGAAATTATGTTAGAAGAGTTTATTTTTCTTTTCCTTTGGAGGAGTTTATATTCCATCTTTCTAATACGGGTTAGAAATGAGGCAAATCAAGCACTGGGTAACCCAAAAATTTAACCCGGCCTTGAAAAATTGAAACCCAGGGTTTTATTTCCGCCATTAGGATGTTTGTCCATCTATCACGTTCTGAGTATGTCTATTTGTCCTACCATTTTGTAAGTGTCTTGTTTCTGCCGGTCACTTCATCTGTCTATGGCACTCTTCTCTTTTGTGCACAAGGAGATCAATCGGGGGATGCCCGAATGCACACATAGAGCGTCGTTGGCGGTAGTCCGATAAGCGCTAGTTATCGCTAAGAGTCCGGCTCGTACTTTACCGAACACAAGAGCTTCTTTTTCATGATGAGTGGTACTGAGTCCGCCGACTCTCGGCCTGAGTCGCCATATGGCTGATGATCGTGCAGTCGCTGTTTTCGCCACTGCCTTTATCTGTTCACTGAACTTCAGACTAAGATCGAGAACTTTCTGTTTGAAAGTAACTGCTTTATCCTCGACAAAAAGGGTAGTATTTCTATTTTCCTACTGCCAACTACAAATTGGCTTCGGTCTATTCCGGAATCAGACTTAACAAGTTTTGCTTTCATCCAATCGCCTATTATTTTGAGACACCTATTGACTATGTTCTCCAATTGGGTTGACTTTTGTGCGCTGACAATCACAGCACGTCATCTGCAAATCCTGTAATTGTCTCTCCACGTGAGTGTCCTATGTCGAACAATCTATTATACATTATATTCCACAAGGTGCGCTCAATGACTAACCCTTGTGGAACACCACTTGAGAGTTTCATTTTTTCTCATTCTCCATTGGCGACGTATACGAGTTATAGGTTTCTGAAATAGTCTCATCCTATTTTCTGCAAATATTCATGACAATTTTTGACCCTCAGTGTTTCCAAAATACACCTCTAGTTAAAAGCGTTGCTCACATCCAACATTATGGCGGTGCACATATTACGCGTTTACCTAGTTCCTTGATTAGAGCTTTCATGTATTTCCGCGTCGATAGTCAATTTGCCTTCGCGGAAGCCAAATTGTCTGCTAGAGAGCCCTCCAAGAGGCTCTAAGGTGACTAATAACTTTTGTAGCAAGATGTTTCTAACATCTCCTAGGATTTTGTATAGAGATATGGGCTTAAATGTGCTGATACTATTGCCCAAGTTGATACTATTTCAAATGATTAAATCCGCGCCGTAGACAAATATGGGGACCAGGTGGGGGGCAAAATCGTTTGCCGCGTCTGCTAGTAATTTATAAATAACGCTTTCAATTTATTTAGTTAACAGAAAATCAGTGTCATACTCGACCAGTGTCATACAGTCATATTCCCTTTTGCTTTTTACCTTTCATCCTAGCATTTAAAGTTTCAAAGCCCTGCTCTGCTAGCGGTAATTTAAATGGCCAAGCAGCAACTGTGTTGCAGTATTGCAAACAAATAAAAAATGAAAATATAAAATGAAAGCCAAGTAAATAAAATAAAATATGAAAATAAAATACAAAATAAAAAATAGAAATTAAACGAAAGAAAAAAATTATAAACATAAAAACAATGGAAGAATTAAAATGAAAAAAGGAAAATAGAAAATTAAAATTAAAATTAAATTTTTTATAATTATATTTTTTTTTTATTATTTTTAAAGTTTTTTATAATAAATAAAAGCACTTCGCGCTGGAAGAGTGTCACGTCCCGGCTTGAAGGGTTAATTTTGGGAAGGGTATGAATTCTGCTTTTCAATGAAAAATTCTGGCAAGAGGTGAGGAACCATTCATGAATTTTAAAACAATCAAATTCATGCAATTTAATATTTTCCGATTAATAGTTCTATGTTTATTAGTTTAAAATATTTCACCTTCTGAATTGCATACCAACAATAATATTACGCATGTTTTACATATAAATAGCTCTTATCAAATTAATGAAAATTTATGAACGAACGCAAAAAAAATGAGGTCATTCATTGACACACTAACCTAATGACAGTGGTTCTATTATTTACATATCCAAATGTTATTTTTGAGTATGTATTTATTATTAATTTTATTATTATTAAATTAGTCTATTATAATAGTACTTTATTCAATGAGCCACGCGCGCTGAGCAAGTTATGATAGAATTCATAGTTTCTAAATCAATATTATCAGTATCTGGTTCAAGGTTTTCGAATAGCATATTCACACTTTCGATTAGGTTTTATTTTTTAATTGTTTTTGTCATTTTGCGATAATCGTTTAACATAATTAATTTGCATATTTGTTAACAAATAAAATAAATAAGTAGTTTTTTATTTGATTAACTTGATTACTCGCCAATTTTTCATTTCATATTCTATTTAAAATAATTTGTTTAGAAATTTTAGCTTAAAAGTTTTAAGGAGGTATAAGTCTATATGAAAGCCCTAAAAAATAAAAAATTATAAATTTTAAGCCTTATATAACTTTCAATTTCTGATAATTAAAAATAGTTCCATTTCTTATTAAATCTAAAGTCCTCGATTATTGTGGAAGTATTATTAAATCCGGCACTTAAATCCCCCACTTAATTATGCCACAAGGGTATTAAAATCGAAAATATTAAATTAAAAATATTTCAAAATTTAAACCATGAGCGTAGCTATAAAATATCAATAGGAGAGGAGTTACATAAATTAGAAAAAATAAAAAATTTAAAGGCGGAAATAATTTCAAATAATAAAAAAAAATTTAAAATTATAAAATTTAAATTTAAATCAAAATAAATTTTAAATTAAATTTAAATATTTTAAACTTTAAAAATTAAAACAATAAATTATAAAATTATTATTTTAAAGTAGAAAATTTTAAATCAAAAAGTTTTAATCAAATATTTTAAATAGAAACTATGAAAAGTTTTAAGTTAAAACTTTTTGATTTAAAATTTTCTACTTTAAAATTATAATTTTAAAATTTAATAATTTAAAATATTTAAATTTAATTTAAAACTTATTTTGATTTAAATATTATTTCAAATTTAAATTTTATAATTTTTATTTTATGATTTTTTTTATTTGAAATTATTTTCGATTTTTTAATTTTCGATTTAATATATTTGATGTAAAATTTTCTTTGAAATTTGAAATTTTGATTAGAAATTTTTTGATTTATGACACTCCTCCCCTCCCATTTAAATTTTTTGCTACGCCCATGGTTTAAAGGGTTAGCTGGCCAATTGTATATTTCATAGTTTCTATTTAAAATATTTGATTTTAAGTGGAGGTTAAGTGACAGATTTAATAATACTTCCATAATAATCGAGGACTTTACATTTAATAAGAAATGAAACTACTTTTTTAAATATCAGAAATTGAAAGTTATTTAAGGCCCAATATTTTTTAAACCTTTTTAGGGCGTTGATATAAAGTCTGACTTAATTTGAAGTTTTAGTTTAAAACTTTTCGATTTAAAATTTTCTACTTTCAAATTATAATTTTTATAATTTTTTAAAAATTTAATAATTTAAAATATTTAAATTTAATTTAAAATTTATTTTGATTTGATTATTATTTTAAATATAACTTTTATCATTTTTAATTATTTTTTTTTTTCGATTTTGTTATTTTCGATTTAATATATTTGATGTCAAATTTTGATTTTTTAATTTTCTGAATTATGAAACTCCTCCGCTCCCATTGAAATTTTATAGCTACGCCCATGGCTTAAAGTATTTCATTAAACATTTTGAAATATTTTTAATTTAATATTTTCGATTTTAATACTCTTGTAACACATTTAAGTGGTGACAGATTTAATAATTCTTCCACAATGATGGTGGACTTTACATTTAATAACTACTTTTTTAATTATCAGAAATTGAAAGATGTAATTTTTTAATTTTTAGATTGTTGATGTCTAACTTAATTTGAAGTTTTAGGTTAAAACTTTTCGATTTAAAATTTTGTACTACTTTAAAAATAATTTTTATAATTTTATAATTTGTTTTAATTTTGAAAATTTAATAGTTTAAAATAATTTTATTTTGATTTAAATTTCATTTATTTTTTCGATTTGAAATTTTTTAATTTTCGATTTAATATATTTGATGTAAAATTTTCGATTTTGTAATTTTCTGATTTATGAAACTCCTCCTCTCCCATTGAAATTTTATAACTACGCCCATGGTTTAAAGTATTTCATTAAAAATTCTCAAATATTTTTCATTTAATAGCTTTCACTTGATAGTTTTCGATTTTAATACTCTGTGGCATATTCTAGTGGGGGTTCAGTTGGTGACGTATTTAATTATCAGAAATTGTTAGTTATTTAAGGCCCAACATTTATTATTTTTTAATTTTTGGGGCGTTGATATAGTCTTTAACTTGAAAAGTTTTTTTTCTATTGTTATAAATGTATAAAATATAATAATGCATAATAATTTGAAATAAAAATAAATCATGTAATAAATATCATCTATATGATTATTGAAAATATAAATACATCGTAAAAGTTTCATTCATTATAAATGATAATATGCTTGAATTTTTTGTTGTTGTTTCAAATAGCTAGAGACTTAACTAGGGTGACCTTCGTGACCCCATTACCCAGTACACTAGACCTACTTAACAAACGCTTGTAACGATTAAAACGTATGGAAATAAATAACAGGCGGACGACCCTGACTTACAATACTTAGTTATAAATATATTATTATTTTAGTACAACCTACAACTCCTATAATGCACATACATAGCGCGCTTGCATAGTTCGTTTATTTGATTAGAAATACCGTTTTTACAGGTGCTTCTAACAATTAGCTATTTATGAATAATTACTTGTTTATTACATTTATTATAAACCTTTATTGGCATAAAAACAAATACAATACTTCTTCTACATTAAAATAAAATAAACTGAAATAAATGAACACAAAAGAACATATCATTTTTGTCAAGTGAAGGAAATTAACAAATAAGACTTTTGTCGACTTTACATTCAGTCGACTTCACGTTTTGGTGACATTCTAACTCTTCCCATTCAAACCCTTCTCATTCATTTCCACATTGTGCCCACGTAACCTTTCTTCTTTATTTTTCTTTCTTCCCTTTTTTTCCCTCCTTTTTACATTTTTTCCCATCCCTATGTCTTTCAATCCATAACAATACTTATTTCCACACATCTTCACCGCCATCTTTTGTTCCCAATTTGTTTAGACTTCCCCGTATACCTTCTTTGACCTCTCCTTCCATGATTCCATTCACATTCATCCCACATTCCGTCGCTTCACCCCTTCCACTACATAAACTTCTCATCAGCATTCATCACATTCACATCATCCTTTTAACAATCTCTCACTGTTCAACGCTTTAAACTGTATTTTCATGATTGATATTATTTCGGATAATAATTACATATTTTATGGATTCTAATTATTTAAATTTAATTGTCAAGATCCCATAAATAAAATACCCTTTTAAAAACAATTAATAAAGAATTCCTCTAACGCAATCAAAGGTATTACACATGTTTTAAAAAACAATATGATGTAACCGATAATGTATATTGAGACCGATATATATTCAAAGCTGTATATTTCATAGCAGTTCTTAATTGTCTTTACGACAATTAACAAATGCATGAATGTAAGATCCAATTATAAAAAATGTTAACTCAGTTTTAGTAAAAATAATCATTTACCATTCTAATTGTATATAGATTTGAATTATGTAGACTGATAAAATATTAAATAAATCGAGATTTAAATTAGACGTTATGCTGGTAGTTTCATTATAGACCACTCGCTGTTCTAGAATTAAGGTACTCCAAATCTATACGCGTATTTAATTTAAAAAAACTGCTATCATCTAGCCAACAAGTACTAAAGATACAACATCCTTGTTCATTCACATTATTCTCTCCTGTGTCCTTTAGTCAATGCCAACATTTCTTGACGTGATAACATTTCTTCACATGCATATACCCAATGCTCCCATGATTCTTCCTCCTTCCCACATATTCTACAACATCTCTCCGTATCATCCGTCCAATTCTTATTTCCTTTTTCCTCGCTACTATACCTAAACCTCGCTATCATCCTTTTTTCTTTCATCCTTCTTCCCTATCTGAAATATTCTGGTAAAATACCTTCAAGCAACTATTTATGTCATTACTCTCATTTATTTAATGCAAGTAATATTGAGTGATAGAAACCTGGGTTCGGATTAAATAATTTTTATGCAAAATTGTTTTTGATTTAAATAGGCATTTACACGAAAAGGAATGCATTTCAGAGTCGTTAAATTCATTCCAGACTGTTCTAGAATCGAATTTCTTAAATTTCGAATTGTAAAAATGTTTTGATGGCAAATTGTTTTTATCGTGTTTTCGAAACTTACGTTAAACAAAGTTTACAAAAGAAGGGTTTCATGCGTCTAATTTTTTTTCTATTAATGACAAATAAAACATAAGCGGAATGAAACGATCCTGGTAAATTTTTTAGACAATTATTTTTTATACCGTTCCTGGTAGTATCTAGTTACTTTTTTAGAATCTAGGTTTAAAATTAGTTACCATTATATTGGGATGGGACTTCACCACATGCTTTTATATCAAAGCATGTGCTTTTTTTGTTTACAAACAATCCAATTGCGTTCTTTTTTTTGTTTCGACCACATGCTTTTTTTTTACTTACATTTGGGCCATCGGTCATCTTCGATTTCGCAACATGTAGTTTATATTGCATATTATCTATCAGTAATACTTCATACAATACCAAAACGCGTTATACTATACCTCAAACAACAAAATTTATGATTTGAATGTATTAGTGTCGATGTTTGAATGTATTAGTGTCAAATTAGTAGTGGAAGGTGGATATCGCTATGGTGGGAGGTGGAATTCAATTGTGTTCTGGATAAAGTGTGGAACTACCTGCCATTGGCCGATGCTGATGAGGTTATCACCTTCAACCAATCAGAGCATAGCATTGATTTGATGCGTGGCTTAGAGTATAGATACTCTAAGCAATAACATGGTGATATGATTTGGTTTATTGCTGTATAATAGTTCTATTCTCGATTTTAATTGACTGACATTGTATTGTGAAGATAATTATAATTCAACAGATATTCCATTACCATATTCCATTAGCAAAATAACAAGTAAAAATAGCGAGCTAAAGGTATTTTGATTTATGTTATTAATTTATTCTTCTGATTGGATTTTGGCTTTTCGTCAGCTTCTCCAGGACGTCGGAAGATATTGTAGATTGGATGCAGCCAGTCAACATGATGAGTATAGGAGAATTTGGGTTGATTTTTGATTTAAATTTAAATAAAATAAGCGATTTGTTGGTGACGCATGCTTAGAACAAAATCAGATTCCAGTGTGCTATTTAGCTCGCCGGCGTCATTTGGGCGTGGCCTGAGGGAATGCTTCTGCTAGAAAATTTTAGGAAGGTTTGTAATTTCGATTAATTGAAAAATTTCTACGTTCCGTTGATTTCTAAAGATCAAAATGGGTTTATCTCGTTGATGAAAGCATAAAGTGATGGAACGTATAACAGGTGGTGGTAACTAGCTTCCCACGACCAAAATCTTAAAGAAGCATCGTATTGAAACGCCTTCTACTAAAATTCGTGGAACTAATATCCAATCAGATCCATCCAAAGCACAACGGCTTGATATGATCTTTTCGCGTGTGAAAAGCCGGAACGATTGACTGTTGCTTCCATGGGAAGCGGTTTCATTTGAAGCATTCCCTCTATTTGAGATTTTATTTTAAGCGTGTTAAATTTTTATTTTGCCAATTTATATTTATATTATCAATTTAATCAATCATTATTAAAGTGATTTGTTAAATTACATTTGAAGAATGAAATTAAATTTGAGTAGTCAAATTATATTATATTAGAATTAATTACTATGTTAATTAAATTAATTTATCTGGGGTATGCTAATCCAGTATCAAATTTATGGTTTGAATGGATTAGTGTCGGAGTAATAGTGGTGGGAAAAAAATAATTGTGGGGGGATTGCGTTGATTATTCTCAGCATCTAATTTGATGACATGGACCAATCAGAACGCAGGGATTTGAGAGCGGGACTACGCATACGCAGGTGGTTTAACCCTAGAATGTTAGACCGAGCAAAAGGAGTGTGAACTGTCTGTTTTGTGCAACCTAAGAAGCAAGTAATCATTTGTTTGGAAATTCTTTGTGAACGAACTATTTTTATTGGATTTGATACGTCTTGGAACTCGGATTGGATTTGATTAATCAGTTACGATTATAAGAATTCGTCACACATGTCGATGTTGTATATAGATTTTGTAGTCCAGCACCCTAATTTCTTGAGCATTTTCTTGCATCAATTGGCCATTTGTTTTTTGCGTTGGGCCTGTACGCCCTAAAATCACCCTACGAAAACCTTTACATGTTTTTAAATTAACATGTGTGAAATTTCCATGTTTTTAAATTGCTCTTCGTAAAACACTCATTGTAAGAGAACTGTATGTTCGATTTCTGAACTGTCACTGTTTTAACAATAACACCAACTCTTGAAAAATTTCGTAAAATTTATAGAACTTTCACGTAATGTATCTTTTTGTTGTAATAATTTTATGTACGGCGAAAATGTAAAAGTACTTGAACGGAGGAAACTGTTATAATAGAGGGGTATTGGTACAGTGTTTTTCTTGTAATGCTGTCGGCGGTTTTATAAAGTTGGGCAACCTTTTTTCATCGAGGTTTAGGAATGCATTTAGGTAGAATTCATGTTGGCTTAGTGCATCAAGTGCGTGAGCCACTCAGAGTTTTAGCAGGAGCTATTACTATACTTCTTACAGATCGAAATTTAAATACATCATTCTTCGATGCTCAGGGAGATCCCTCTAAACATCCCGTAAGTTAGGTCTTACCTTCTAAACACTTTCCTCGCTGATTCTACGAAACTGTATATGTATGGTGTATGGGGTATTGTATATGTGGTGTACGCTGTATCGGATATAGTGTATGGGGTGTAGGAAGAATAGTGTATGGATTACTTCGGGAGGAGTGAAGGAATATTGTAGTCGCCCACGGTGTCTTCCCCTGTCTGATGACCTGTTCGGCTTCAGTTTCTGTAGTAGTACCATCTGTTCTACATATTTTCTGGAGCTTGTTGTTAGCATCCTATCTTCTGTCTGTTTTATCTTATCTTTTTCTTTCATCGCCTGTATGATGCATGACTCTACACCATTCCAGGAATCTCTGTCCCGTTGTATAATTTTGCCTTAATCCGTCCAGTAGAATAGTGTGTGTTTAGCATCATCTTCACCATTTTTATTTGTCTCTCCTTCATATAGCTCTTTTGTGAAACATCCGTGTTCAATTAGGATTTGTGTTATGTAGTAATTTAATTCGTTAGGCGCATGTTCTATTCACATCTTATTCTTGGGGATTATTTTATGAATCCATCGATCCTTTGTGGTCGCATGCCAACTTTGCTGCCACTCAACTATTTTTTTTAGCATTGTTCTTTTGCCTTTATAAAAGCCAAATTGGCGTGCGTTGAGCACTGTTGCGTGTAGATGTATGTTTCAAGTTTGCTCAATATCACAGGCTCATATAGTTTTCCCACTATGCTTAGAAGACATTATGGTCTGTACGCGGGTGGGTCAACTTCATTTTACAGTAGTGTTCTTCTCTTTTTTCCAGTTTGTTAGCCATTCTGCTTGCAGCATGTATTTATTGAAAGCTTCTAGGATTTCAGGATTGAGGATTAGGGAAGATGGAGGTGTTTATTGAAAGCCCTTCAAGAAAGCCTCCACTGTGTTCATTATTTTTCTCACTGTGCTTATAATTTTCCCATACACTGCTAGGTTAATTGCATTTCCAGTAGTGTTCTTTTTGTTTTGTATAGGGTTTTCTGGCTTCCAGTTTGTTGGCCATTCTACTTTCAGCATGATTTTATTTAGAGCGTACAGGATTTCAAGATGAGGATTATCGGTCTTTTTGTAGCCAATTTTTGTTACTACGTCAGGTACGTTAACGGGGAACCTGTGAGTTGGATAGATATGAGGTATAAATTATTTTGGATTTGAAATGCATATGCTTCAAATTCATTTAAAGGTAGCATTTAAATTTGAAACTGGAAAACGCCATCAAATGTCCAAAAATCTTAAATGTAAGCCTCTGACAAAATGTTGGAATTTGCTACGTTTAAAAGTAAAATTTGTTTCATAAGCGTCCATCATGTTAAACGACGCTTCTGTTAGCTGACAAAAAAAAACCAACAAAGCTCGCGTAGTTACGTGCGTCATATACGTCTTGTCCCAGTAACCTATATTTTTGTGTGTTTGACATTGTCACTACTTCTCGATATATATATGTTCACCACGCGAATTGACATAATTTTTACGATGAAATTATAAGCATTCCGATATAAATATTGAACTATATTAATACGTCACATTTTCCACACCAATCTTGGAAAATATGTATTTAGAAGTTTAAATTTTTTTTTTTATTTGTTGGTATCTAATTCTATATTAATTCGAGAGACATTTATCTGTTTGTTTCTTTTGCCACTAAAATTATTTGAAGTGATTTTTATAAAATGTCTTCTTGGGGTAGAGAGGAGGGTGTCGTTGTATGTCTCTTAGTTTAACATTTCTATCGCTATGGCTTTAATCTGCGACAACTTATTACAATGAATGGGTATCTATGAGATTCATTTACTCATACGATCAAAATTGAGAATCCTTTGTGATATAATACATGGCAACGTTGTATTCTATTATAAATATTGTAAATCAAATAGACTATAATCATACATACATATGTATATCAAATTTTATTGAACTCGGTTTAATAAATTTTCAAAAACTTTTTTTTGGGTTCAGAGAACTCCAAAACGTGCTTCCTAATCAAAGTCTCAAAGTATCAACATTTTCATGAATCAGTAGTTATTATATTGATTCGCCTCGTACACATTTAATCAAACTGTTCTCGTTGAACATTGATTCACATTGTTCACATTAAATAATCTTTTCAAATTATTGAACTTTAGATCTAATTTGCAATTTCTGTAAACTAATGTACCACGACCGATTGTTTCGGAGTTTCGCTTCTCGTCAGGAACATATGTCTTTCTTCTTTATGCACAGACCTGACATTTTGCTATTATACTCGAAAATGATGTATTTTTACTATTGTACAATTGAAAGAGCACTGTAATGGAAGCCGGTTTGTCTAGAGGGAGGGAAATTGGAGGGTGCCATTGTATCAAATAGTTATTATATTGATTTGCAATTAATCAAATTTTTCTCGTTGAACATTGATTCACATTGTTCACATTAAATAAACTTTCCAAATTAAGTGAACTTTAGATCTAATTTGCAATTTCAGTAAACTAACGTATGCCTAGCGTTACTTTTGATGTTTCGCTCTTCGTCAGGAACACACGTGTTCAATCTTTATGCATCGACCTAACATTTTCCTACAGGCACTGTGCTTGAAAATGGTGTAATTTTACCATTGTACCGTTAATCAATTGAAAGAGCATTTGATGGAAGTTAATCAGCTTGTCTAGGGGGAAGGAAGGTGGAGGGTGCCGTTGTATTTCTCTTAGTTTAACATTTCTATCGCTATGGCTTTAATCGTGCGACAAGACAACTTATTACACTTAGATTCAATTACTCATTCGATCAAAATTGAGATTGCTTAGTGACATAGCACATGGCAACGTTGCATTCAATTATAAATACTGTAATCAGATAAACTATAATCATACATACATATGTATATCAAATTTTATTGAAATCGGTTCAAACAATTTTTAAAAAGTAAATCGATATTAAAATCTCGAAATCGATCATTTTCATGAATCAATAGTTATTATATAGATTCGCCTTCTATACATTTAATCAAATAGTTCTCGTTGAACATTGATTCACATTATTCACAGTATATAAACTTTTCAAGTTACGTG
>WYDF02101198.1:0-10621 GCA_009867245.2 Adranes taylori
CTCCGTGGCGCGAGGCCCCTCAAACCGCGAGGCCGTGGGCTGTGGCCCACGTCGCCCACGCCTTACGCCGCCTCTGGTTCCCGTGTTCCCGCATTACAGTTACGGCTTTGCCGCGCCGAGCGATATGGCCTAATTGCCGCGGCCAGCGATATCGCCTAACAAAATTTCAAGAATATGTGTTCCTGTGTTCCGCATTAACTATACAAAAACACGCTCGTATTGAAATGCAACGTTGTGTGCAAATTACAAGAATATGTGTTCCCATCTTCCCGTTTCCCCGCCTTCCCGTAGTCCCATGTTCCCACATTTTAAGCAAAAGAACACTCTTGGGAGTAAATGCAACGCTGTGTCACAAACACATGCAGGCAAAAGTTTTATATATAAAATTACCATTCGATCAAATGATCGAACTTCACAGAATCACCCGCTATGCTATGTTAGTTTTCCTGAAAATTTGATCGAAATCGGTTGAATCGGAAATCGGTTTTTCGCAAGGTCAAATTACTCCGAACTTAAATTGTCCGTTTTTTAGACACGCTCAGTCACTTATAGAAATTTAAAAAAATACACGGACGATTGTCGAGATCACGAGCCATAAAATTTATGTAAAGAAGAACACTTGGCAGATGTAGTTAGTTCGCGCTTTTTAATATACTCCGCTATTTAGTATTGTCTATTGCATTCCGGGCCCCCAAACAAGCTAAATCCGTTTCTTATTTTGCTACTTATTCTACTTATTGTATATTATTTTAAATACTCACATTATGGTTTCTTCTTTGAATAACTTCCAAAAATAAAGTGGGGCGATCTTGCATATTTTTAGTAAATATTTGAAGTAAATATCCATTTTCATCATAATCAATAAGAATTTTTAGTTTTTGCAAGGTATCCAAATCTTCAGCTATTTTAACCCTGCTATGTTTTAACTGCTCCCGAAGAAGGTCATAATAACTGTCTGGTATCTCTAAGAAATACATTCCTCTTGCTTTTAAATTTGATACCTAGAATTAATGAATTTTAAGCTCTTTAATGAATTAATAAATTATAAACTATTTATACTGATATCTTTTGCTGCAATTTAGTAACTGTTATTATGTACAAATATTTAATAAAACGTATTTGTATATACTATATCCATTTAATCTACTTGTCTAGTGCTTTGCATTTAATAATTAATACAACCTATGTGGATAATATAGAGCAATGCAATAAATTAAATATAGTGATTGTTATATGTATGCACACATGTAAATATAGCAACAACACATAAATAATTTTAAAACGTACTATTCGTAAAATAAAAGTATTTTTAATTTATATACCTCATGAATCATAAAATTGTGCATTTTATAATTCTTCCATATTTCATATTACCATCCATTAAAATAATGTAATACATACTTTTTTAAACCCCAAACAGTTATTTTCAGACAGATTATAAATGAAAATCATATCTAAATTTTGTCGTTGCATATAATCCGCAAGGTGTATAAAAAGAAAATTAATCTTGCAACAGGTATAAAACCCATCTTATTCCTATGATTACAAGTATGTGAAAATGTATTCTTACCGCTGATATTATATCTTGTGTATTCAAAGCAATATGTTGAACTCCGGCGCCTCCATAGTACTGAACATACTCTTCGATTTGGCTCTTCTTTTTACCAGGTGCTGGTTCATTAATTGGTATCTAAAAATAACAAGAGTTTCATTAAAAATATTGACATTTTGGTTCATCCAGCGTATAACAAAGCATGTTACGAAACATAGATTAAATAGAATAAATCCATTAGAATCAGAGAGATGTACTGTCGCTTACTTTACTGTCGCTATGTGTTATTATATGTATGACGAATTATGCACGCTTGATGCGAGTGTTTGTGTGGAAGTATTGATAAGTTGACTGGCGCCATTTACTGGTACGCTATAATACCGTGTCACTGCTACTCGCTGCTACAGCTGCTGACTGCTGCAATCTATTGTAACCTGTGTGAATGCTGCTTAAAGTGGAATTATGGGTTACATCGTCACGTAGGGTAGATACAATACCTAGATTTACATACGATTGTGTGAAGAGACCGTGCCACTAAGAAATGTCGTGTGATTGACTCCATACGACCCATATAACTGAGCAAAACATGAGTGAGTGCTCCAGTCTGAATATCGAGATTTTTGCTATACTACTTTAGTTCCTGATCTTGCAAACTCGAAGATAACCGCCCGGAAGCAGCAGAGCAGCCAAGCCGAGAAAATGGGCAAAGCGGCAGTCGCCGAGATAATAACATATTTGGTGAACGATTTTCTATACCATATATTGTTTAACTAAATTGCATGTACGTTAAATAGCTTTGTTTCTCTGCCGACCTCTCCGTCCAGCTACTTCCCATACCCTACTAGAGTGTATACTTCTAGCCAGTGCGCATCATGGTTAGTTGTAATCACTCAGCAACAGTAACATCAGTGCCCATTACGGTGTTATGCGCTTATAGTATTTCCTTTTCTTCTCATACCCTACTACAGTATAGACTTCTAGCTAGTGTATACGTCGTAGTTAGTTGTAATCACTCAGCAACAGTAACATCAGTGCCCATTACGGTGTTATACGTCATAGTAGTAGTTTCCCATACCTCCTGCTACAGTGTATACTTGTAGCTAGTGCGCATCACAATTTGTTGTCGTCACTCAGCAACTGTAACACTATTGTACGCATTACAGTATTCGGCGCCTGTAGTAGAGTCCTAGGATTCCTACCTTTTCAGTTATTCATATCGTACCCACCGTCTGTACCATGATATTTAGCTTTAACCCCGCTCTCTTGTTGTAATTGTTAACTGTTTGTACATGCTTTCCGCATTTCTAGTGTTTGATTATTATTATTACCCCACCGCTTTTATTCTGTTTTGTAATTGTTATTGTTATACATATGTACTGTTTTACATGCACTACTTTTGTTTTGTTTTGTTCATAATAGAATCGCTACTATTTGTTTTGTTAACCGCCATTGATTGTGCATTAATATTTCTTTCTTTCTTTATATTGTCTAAAAGACCAGTATATAATTTTTGCTGTATTTGATTAAATCCTTATTGTTGTCTCACTAATTAGCAGTAAGTTTATTTGAGATGCCTACAAGAACGAGAACCACTGGATTACTTATAAGACTCGAAGCTACCCGTGCCCTCGGTAACCCACTGAGGACCGGAGAAGCCTCAAGATCAGGTTCCAGCGTGCGGTCTCACGTTAAACTGACCTGGCGCCCGAGAATAAATATTTCCGAAGGCTGTTATATTCTGTAATTAATAAGATATTTCTTTGCACCATCGCTGACAATGGGGAGCATTAGCATCGTCGCGAGTGGGCGTCTGTCACAAGCATTACTTGTTAACTTAGACTTTTCTATTTGTAATAAACACAAAAGGTTTGATTTAATCATTTGGGTTACTAGTTTTATCGAAATCTTTTGCGAATTAATTTTATGTTCATCACATTCTGAACAGGTTTATTTCTAATACTAGATATCTAAATAGTAATCTTTACCATCGCAAAGAAATTTTATTATGATCCTTTATAAGCAACTTTATGATTGAAAAATGAAACATTATCAAGCAACTTTAATATTGAACATGTTAACTTACGATTTGTGATCACTATAGACTTTCTACTGGATACCAAACAGTAAAATTTTTTAATTGTACGCAATTGTATATGAAAATTAAACAATACATAAACAAACCCTAACAACTATGAATGGAGACAAAATCAAATGCAAATATAGTGGAACCTTGATAACTCGAACTTGAAGGGAATAAGAAAAAAATCGTATTATCAAGAAATTACTAAGGGTTCGAGTCATTGAGGGCTAAAATCAACGACTTCGAATTATAAAGGTCAAAACTAATAAAGATTTTCTTGATACTGAGGTAAAATAAACACTGAGTGTTGTGGGAAGTTCAGGCGAATTTAGAAAAATCGAGTTATTAAAGTTCGAGTTCCACAGTATAATGCAGGTATTTGAGTTTATTTATTTTTTTTAATATTTTTTAAATTTAATACTATGTAAGTAATTAACTAGCAATATTTGAGGCGAAACATCAACACGAAACACAATACTTATTTTATCAGCTCTAATTAACAAGAAAAATGTCCATTTTGCATGGTAATTAAATATTGGTATAATATAAAGTAACGGTTAAAATGACACAAAATAAACTGTGAAAACAATGCAGAAGAAAATGCCAGATGAATTGGTAGTTGATTTCTTTTATATATTTCACTGTGATATTCAGATAAACGCTGCGTTTATTGAACAAAATGGTGGGTGGCAATAAAACAATGCGTGAAGTGGCGAATGAACTTAATATTCCTAAAACTACAATGTGGAAAATTGCCACTTGTGAATTTGGTAAAAGATGGGGTACCGTTTCGTATAAAACTTAGAAAATGCGCTTCACTTTAATTTACTTACTATTGAATAAAGTTGTAACGTTATGGAGTTAGAATCTGTGCAGTTATAATCCCATAGCTTCTCAACATTGTTTAACATAAAACACTAGACTTTGTCATTGATAGAATTATGAGCAAAGTTCTTATTTAATTCTACTAACTCAACATAAATTCCGTTAAACCCTGCGCAACCCTAACAACCACGGTTTGTCTCTTATAGGCAAGGTTGCTATAACTCAGAAATGCGTACATGGAAATAAAATAAAAATTCATGCATTAAAATAAAATAATTAAATCCTCAATAAATTACAAAATAAATCAGTACTTATGCTCAATTAATGCGTGCAAATCAAATATTAAAAATGGCGATTATGTTTCATGAACTAATTACCAAAGAAATTATAAAATTAGTCTACTTACATTATCTGCAGTTATACTAATCTCACTAAATAACCTCGTTACCTAACCATTTAATTTAATTTATTCCACTAATTCAAACTTGAAAAGACTTATTTTATTATTACCAAATACCATACACTAGTATGCCTAATGGCTAACTTATTTAACGTTTCAGTTTATTCATTATTTAATTCGGAATAAATTATGATTTTATTGAATTTAATTCATAATTTCATTTTACAAAACTCAAACCGACTACTAAATTCACTCTTTGTTGGCGCTGTGGAGCTTTTAAACCTTTTTTGGCTAGCTAATTTTCTTACCAAAATACATCGATTATTCTCACTAGTTTTCCTGTTCTTATGGTAAACTTGATTCATCTAATGCATCCTCACACAAACACCTATTCCTAATTGTTTTCGGCCATGATTAACGTAAAGATTGATTAGATCCATTCTCACTGATAACACTCTTTACTGTCTATCGGTTACCACCAATCAGCGAAGATCCCTACTACTACACACAATTTGTATAATTTACGTCATTGCTTTGTTTTTGTCCGACGGAAGAATTTATCCGACGGAAAACATTATACCGCTCTTCAATTCCCATGGTTCCATTCTAACTTAAATAAGATGTTCTAATAGTTTTTAAATTATACTTTATTTCATGAATAGAAATTTAAAGAGACTAAGTGTAAACTAACATTTGCTCTTTTTGCAACTAGTTTGTCTAGTACACCACATGCTTAAATAATAACAACCTTTCACAAAATATATCCATCCTGAATTATTTACATCATATATAAATATTAAGCGCACAAACTATTTATTGTACAACTAAATTGGAACTAGGACAATTTGCTTCACGACAATATAATTAAGCGTTATGAAGAAACTGGAAATATCCGAGATAAAAAAGGTAAGAACCCGAGTAGTCCAAACTTACTATCTGATAGGAATAAGAGACTATTAGTAACCGAGGAAATACTTTACGACAAATTACAGCTGAATGGAATACTAAACTAGATTAATTCCATCAAGGGAATGCTGACGAAACGATTGGTCCAAAGTAATTTTTTGCAGCGAATCAAAATTAGACGTATGTGTTGGTGAATCCGCAACCACGTGATTCGCACTAAACATGAGGCTTTCCATAAGGATTTCTTAAAGGTGTGATGATTTGGGCTGTATGACAGCTTCAGGATTAGGATACTTTGTATGCTGCAAGCTATCTGCAAAACACCCTGTTACCTAGTATTGCGAAGTTAAATGTTGGCGAAAATAACATTTTTCAGCAGGATACGGCCAGAACCACAAAAAATTGGGTTGGCAACCACAACGTAATGTTTTTCCTTCCAGGCCTTCCAGCAACCTTGACTTTAATGCCATTGAAACAGTTTGGCATAAAATGAAGCAAATATTGAGGAACAACCCACAACGGCTATTACTGGAACCAAAATAGAGCTAATTTGGAATGGATTTGCTCCTGAAACGTGCAAATTCCAACCGAATTCGAACGAATTTTTATTTTAGAAATAAAAATTGTTCTGTCCCAATATTTAGTTACCAGACAAAATGGACATTATTCTTGTTAATTAGAGATGGTAGAATATGTATTTTGTTTTTAATGTTGCTATTTGGCCTCAATTGTTGTTAATTAATTACATATTATTAAATTAAAACATAATTAGAAATTAACTGTAAAATACCTGAACTATGTATGTATCTTATTTTGTCCCAATATATAGTTGTCAGGGCTCGTATAATTAATGGAAATCATTTAACTTACTTTAATGTTTTCGTCATAATTGCTCATAACAATTGAGCGTAGAGCTGAATATTCTGTATGTACTTGACTATCATCAACCGACCAAAATCTATGAAATTGCATTATGTCTTCATACCATTTTGCGATACTTTCCATTTCCAGATCTGGTTGATTACCAACGACGTGATCAATGAAATCAAGTTTAGCAGAAGGTCTAGCATAAAAATAAATTTAAATATACAACAAAATATCCTCATATTTGAAAAGACGTATTATTTCCTTACAAAGTCTTCGATAAACTATCAGGTTCACACATATTGTATCCTGGAAGAAATGGTCCATCATAGTTGCTTCTGTCTATTAACGTATGAGTTGTGTCACCGTACTGAAAATTTATAGACAAAATTAATTTTACTTTAAAGCTAGGAGGCAGCGTGCCAATAAAAGAATCCAGGTCAGGGCGACATAACACGATAAACACTAACGATAATCACTTACAGGTAATTGAAAACGGCTGAATTAGTCGGTTCGAAGAAAACTTGTTTTCAAACATTGCTTATAGCATGGTCTCCATTCACATTCAGATGGAGATCCATTGAAGTCAGATACATCAAAACAGATACATTCTCAAAATTATAGTTGAAACGTTTAAGATTGAGCCGATGTTTTTGCTTTACAATATCAAAATCGGATACAAATTTACAGAAATAAAACATATGACAAGGTATACAGGGTGTAATACTTTCTAATTGACACAGTATTGCTATCTCCTAAAGTAGAAGGGATAGAAAAATGTTTAAATGGGGCAAAATCTAGATTTAAAATAACAAACGTCCACATTCAAATTTTCAAAGCTATTTTCAAATATTTTACAAGAAACAAAATTTTATAATTTTCTAAAACTTACTCTAGCATGCATATTTTCGATAATATTAAAAAACTTTAACGTAGTTTTTTCTTGAATAAGTTTACCGTCAACACAACGTTTCGTAACGGCGGAGGCAGCATCAACATTATTTTTTTTTAAATACGGACCTGGATGTTTTTTCATCGAATCGTTTTAAAAATTGTCTTCCAAATACCACCCTGTGCGATTAAAAATCATTTGTAACAGTTTATGTTGATTTAACATGGTTCTAATTTTTACAGCCGGATCTGCCTCCATTAGTTCCAGTCGCAATATATTTAGTGTAAAATAACGGTGGTGTACAGTTACGAAACATTGCATTTCATAAGTGTCACGGTAAACTTAAGAATGTTTTTATGCAACGAAAAAATTACTTTGGGGTTTTTTAATATTATCGGAAATAGGAATGCTAGAGTAAACTTTAGAAAATTACAAAATTTAGCTTTTTGTAAATATTTTAGCTTGTTATTTGTTTTTAAGTATCTACATTTTTCCTCATTTAAACGTTTCTCTATTTCTTTTACTTTAGGAGGTAGCAATACTGTCTCACTTAGAAAGTATACACCCTGTACACTTGGTGTATACTTTTTTCATGTGTGGATATTTTACGGCGAGGACAGCTACGCCGTGCGACCGCTCTTGACTCTTTCTTCGGCTAATTTCTAAAAGAGCAGCCTGACATGTAAAGCATGTATTGGCCTTATGAATTCGTCTCTGCACGAATTCACCAATCCATTAATTCCCTGGTCCCCATATTTCACTACAGTGCGCTGTAATCTTTGATGCGGCCTGCTACCGTTTTGACTTTTTATTGAACGAGGTTTCGTTAGCCTG
Source organism: Adranes taylori (assembly GCA_009867245.2). Classification (NCBI taxonomy): domain Eukaryota; kingdom Metazoa; phylum Arthropoda; class Insecta; order Coleoptera; family Staphylinidae; genus Adranes; species Adranes taylori. The sequence goes on from WYDF02101198.1 coordinate 8,354, forward strand.
TACAATTGAGTAAGGAGAAAAGAGAATTGGAAAGAAGAGTGAAAGAACTGGAGAATGCAGAGGAGAGAAGACAGAAAGCGGAAAGGAGAATGAATTTGATAATAGATGGACTGGAAGAAATAGAGAATGATAAAGATGAACTGATAAATAGAGTATTCAAAGAACTTAAGATAAAAGTAGAGATTAATAAGGTATATGTAGATTGGGGAGAAAGAAAGGCAATTGAAGAAGGAGACCACTGACAGTCAAATGTTACAAATGGCAAAAAAAAACTAGAAAAAAAAGAAGAGTATGTGGAAAGGAACTAAGATCTTAATAAGAGATGATTTAACTTAGAAGGAAAGGGATATTCAAAGTAAAATAAACTAAATAGCAAAAGAACAAAGAAAGAGACTTGAGAGAATAAGAATAAGATACAAAAAGTTATGGAGTGGAGATGTAATGTGGTTTTGGGATGAAAGAAGACAGATATCAGTAAAAGAACAAAGAAATAAGAAATGGAAATGGTGTAGAGAAGACCACAGAAACAGAGGAGGAGGATTAACTGGATAACGGAGAACAAGTAAAATTTAAAATAGAAGAGGATTGACAGGTAAAGGGGAAAATTGCATTAATGGAAAAATACAGTTCTGAAATATACAAAATTGAAAATACAAGCTGAATTGCCAATATACAATCAATTTTCCATAAGAAGAACAAAGAAACTTTAAAATACTAATAAGAAAACAGCGGTACGTCATTAGAAAACGAGACATATCATTTGGATTATGCAAATTACCTCCTCAGCAAGATTAATCGAATGTAAAACTAGAGTACACAATAAAATAATAATAATAAAATGCAAATAAAAATGGATAATAATATACAGTAACAAAAACCTAGACATTAAAAGCACAAATAGAAGTCTACAAGATCTAAATAAATCAAAGTTTACTAAATGAAGGAATATACTGCAAATTTAACAGTATATTAGAACCGCCAAAAATAATACATTGCAAACAGACAACAGAAAAACAACAACAGTTTACAGTTAGAAAAGAGTAAACTAGAAAAAAAACAATTCAAATAACGTCTGACAATGTACGGAGCTAGGAGCCCAAAACTGGTCAGAATTATGTCATATTATGTTAGGTATACGTTATGTACATGACGTATCAATTATATAAATAAAACGAAAATCCTAAATATTATAATATATAAATTTTAAAACAACAATGTACCATTCAGGCAACGATGAGTACATTAAATTACAGTAATAGAAAAAATACCGTATTTAAAAAATTGTTACCGTTTGTATAGTAGCCATTCTTATAGATCCATGTGAATCACTGTCCATCCATATATCCTTTACTATTTTCGCACCTTTCTGTTTCGCGTGCTTAACAATATTATCTAAGTCCTCAACAGCAAACGCAATATCTTTAACTCCATCTCCATGTTTCATCAAATGCAATCCGACATTTGTCTCGTCAGGCTCATAATTCGATACGAATACAAATATAATCTATAAAGTTTGATTGAGATTAGTATTGCAAGAGGCCTCTTCTGGCTGCATATTGCAAAAAGTATTTTTCTAATTATAACATAATCTAATTAAGTAAATTAGCTAATTGAAAAATTAAAAGCGTTGAAAATTTTCCTTTCATAATATATAGGATTGAAGAACTTAAACTACCTACCTTATTCTGCTTCACCGCATGATATACATATTGTCGGGATCCGGTCTCTAAACCTTTGTAAGCTAATGGCTGAAAACCCATACGTACAACATAATATGAGGCAGCCTAAAATATAAAGTTTCATTCATTTCATATCTACTTTCTTACAATAGTGCAGAGAAGTCTTTCTATTTAATTTACTATAGTTATAAAGTTCAGGTTCAATTTGATTATGAAAAATGAATTAAATCTTCAGAATTTTTGAATTTGATTTATTTTTGGTTAATTTTCTTTACAAGAAAATTGTTTTACAATATCGTTGACGTTTCAATCCCTGAAGAGGATCCTACACACAGGAATCGAAACATCGACGATATTGTAAAACAACTTACTGTAAAGAAAATTAACCAACAACAAATCAAGTCCAAAAAATTCCGATTTTATTTATTTTTTCTATTTAAAAGAATAGTGTCGAGGGACATATATTTTATAATTTTTTTTGCATAGTCCCTGTAATATATATATATATATATATATATATATATATATATATATATAAGGTATGTGTGCGCGGTTGTATGTACTATTTTATAGTTAAAAATTAAACATT
>WYDF02101209.1:0-10621 GCA_009867245.2 Adranes taylori
GTTGGGAGTTGGGATTCTCCTCTGACCGGGGGCCCCTTCCGGCTGGGGGCCCGTGGCATTTTGCCGACTTGCCACCCAGTAGTTACGCCACTGGAGAATGAGTTTGCAAACGATTCTGTAACAATTCATTGCTAAGATTCGTAGAAAGTTCTTTCGCTTTAGACCTTTCCATTCCGTTGGTCCCAATATGTCGACAGTCGACATGGTAAATTCCTTTCTAACTCCGTTAGCATCAAAAAGGTCTGGGAACTTATTGTAGCAGCTATAAACACTAATTCTCAGTTTTGCATTCGGACGTATTTACGAATTTACGATGTTAAATTAGGTACTTCAATTTCCAAGTACTATAAACTTCGATACTGGACCATACAATACAGGACCACAAGTTTCTTCAACAGAAATAGAACCTATCAAATTTTTGTAATTACTCTTCACAGACGAATTGATTGATGAAATAATATAAGAAAGGAACACATATGCAAGTACCAAACTTCAATCAAAAGTATTTTCTAAAAACTTGATATGGCACAATTGGCGTGATTTACAAAAAGATCCTGGGGTTATATCGGAATAATCTTGAATTTGAGAACAGTGCCTTTTACTAATATGCAATAGTTATTGGTCTAGTAAACGTAACTCCAGAGTTCCGTTCATTTTTGATTTATTTGGTTTTGATCAGTTTTTTTATACTACATCTATTAAATTCAATTACCTTAATATTTGTTTGAGTGGTGGTCCTGTCCAACAATTTTTAAAAATAACGCCAATTATAATGCAAAAAAGCAAGACTTCATGCAAATTAAGAACGATTAAAAACAAAGATCTGAAAAATAAGAACGTGATTGATCGATCTCTAGTGGTTTCTGGCGAGTTGTTCTACATACAATAGATACAAAGAATTTACTCCTGTAAAATTATTTTTTCTGCAATATTCGACATGTCAGTTTCAGTGCTAAAGGCTGTTTTTCCCATGTCTTCAGGTAACATTTCTATTTATTAATAACCTGAGGCAAGATCAAGTGTGGTATTGTATTGAGAACGACCTAATTTACCAAGTGTCAAACTGCAATCTAGTATCGGATATTTATCTTAGACTGAGATTTCAACAATCGGTAATCAATAGAAAGTCTGAATTTGGTAACCCCGTTCTGATCCAATTTCTTGAGTAACATTATGACTGGGCACAATCATGGTAAACATAATATTTTGCTACAGAAACTCATTGACTTGTCTTCAGTACTTCTTTTCTTTGAATGTAACATTGTAAATACCATTGCATCAACAAATCATTACTTTACATATTTTTATTGGCGGCGAGGCGAGTTGCGGTTCATAGTTTTTTCTATGCATAGTTCTATTGTAGAATCCATTTATCAGAAGCAACCTGGAAATGTCGCTTTAATAATAAGAGAGATGTTAGCTTTTAATGTCCTCAATTTCTAATTGCTCTAAATGAAGTTGCTACAAACAGTGCGGATGTTTACTTAGTTCCACAAACTTATTGCCAGACAGGGACATATCAAGATGGGAATGAATCCGCCAAAAAATGTAAAAACATATCATGATTCAAAAGATGGTAACCCACATCTCTCCTTGTGCCCTTACCTTTTATAATACAAATTACTGTCAAACACCAATTGAACACAGGAAGTAAATAAAACGCATTTGTTTAAGGTTATATGAATATATTTAAAAATTTTAAACAAAAACATTAGCTACCTTAAATATGTACCTAAATACGATGTACAGTTGGGACAGTAGTGCTCAATATTTTGACATCCGTCGAAGCAGTATGGAACACAGACACACGGTATACACCTATAAATAATAAAGAATATTTCATGATTTTCTATATATTATAAATTTTCGTACTTGATTTCATTTTTTAATTTCTATAATGAATCATGAGATTTCGACCAGAGTAAAAGATAAAAACTTTGGTATGTGACGTTTCGTTGATCTAGTAGATTAAAGATTTATAACAAAATTAAAATTCAATAACATTTAAAATTTCAATTAATATAACAATAAATGTCATATATCGCAAAATTTATTTCACAGGGTCGACAACTGCAATAAATCAATCATTTTATATACAGCTATCAGCCAATTAATTCACAAACCACCAGACAAATTGAATGAATATCAATAAACAAATAAAGAACGAATCGCTAAATTATAAACATAATTCAAACAATGAAAAGATTTGCGATGCTTTATATTCAGAAGTTTTTTTATAGGCATTCAATAAAGTCTGCGTATAGAGCCGCGTACTGCTGCTAGCCAAATGACGTTCACACTTCATTGCACAGCATGAGGAGAGGGAGATAGAGGCGACTTCAGAAAGCTAAGTAGCTTCATATTAACCTGCACATAGCGGGAGTAAGGAGGAATGTCGATCACTGCCGCCAAAACCGCACGACGCCTATCATCTCGTGAGTTAGAGAGAGAAACAGAAAAGCCAATGAAATGGAGAAATATGTCGCTCGAATTTTCGATGACCTTCCTTTTGCTGCTGTTTTTGTTTTGGGCAGATGATTTTCAGGCTTTTTGTGTTTGCATCGAGTACAGAATATGAGCAAAAAATGGTACATATTAAGGGAGAAGATTTGTTTCGTTCTCTTATATGGCGTCTTACTTTTCGCGCGCCATTGTTTTTTATAGAATTTCGCTTCTGGCGACCTACGATTTCAAGTAAACAGCTTAATGAGTTTCTTGAACTCTACGTTCATTGCCCCGGTCGGGACATAAAAGTTTACGATGTCCGATTTCGGGCAACAACTTTAATCAGTTTTTTTGAACTTTGGGTTCCCTCACCCGGCCGAGATTTCGATGCTATCGCATATTTAGCTAACGGCTTTTAATGACCTTAATAAACTTTAAAGGCGTTACCTTCGTCTAACCAGATTTTTTTATTATTAGAACACTTTCCACGTAAAAACTTCCGCCAACTTTCCCTTTATTGGTGGTTGTCCGTAGTAGAAGAGAGTTGCAGCTGGTTGTTCGCTGGTGAATGTTAAATCTGATTGGATAGCTCACTATTACAGAAGCATAGAATCGTTCTTTAAAATTCGCAACGGTTGAAAGGACGCTTCCTATTCGAGGAAAATTCTCCCTTGAGATTTTAGCCGAAATTTCGACTAAGCCCTGTCTAGTTACCGCCGTCAACGTCTAGAACTACCACCAGCCAAGCCGGACATCAAAAATCTATAATTTCATACGAAAAGCCATAATCAGGCCAGTTTCAATAAGACGCATTTTGGGTCTTGTGTCTGTTAGATCATGAGTAAGTAACTTTCGTACCGTTCTATCAGTAAGAATACTCTAATGAGCAACCAACATATTCTCGCAGAGTGAGTTATATTTCGCACGCCTGAATTTGTTTGGGCGCTGGAAGTAAGCGCCACCAACAAAATCATTTATTTATGCTTCAAATTTGATAACATTAAATAAATTCACTCAAACAACCAGTAAACTTCTTACAACAACACCGGAATATTTCGGCAGTAATCTTTCGACCCTCTTAACATTCATTTTCTATGTCTTTTCTCATACCTATATACATTATAACTCTCCCCCACATTCTTTAACCGTGTCTTCGAACATCCTGGAGAAGACCAGCGTCAAGGAGACAAGCCACGACCACTGAGCCAATCGTCAGGCACCAAACCTGTTCAAGAATAGGTTTGATCAATTTATGCTGAATTATTGTTGATCGAATTATGCGTGGTCCTCACTCGAATAAGATCGAACATGCTTCTGGGGAAATGTTGAGTCAATGTTGAGTCAGTTGAGTTGAGTCAGGTCCTTTTATGTGATATAAGCTGAGCAGAAGTTGCTTTGGTGCCGGCTGGTCGGTGGCACCTTTCCGAGTAGCCGGCCTCACTTGGGCGTGGCTTGAAGGAACCTTCTGATGTTTTGAACTACGATAGAAAACCAATAGAAAAAATTCTCCAATAATTCGACCAATATAATAAACGACCAATAATTAAAAATTCAATGATGTGTTAAGATTTTTAAGAATCAAAATTATGTTATTTTGTTGACGAAAGCATAAGTGGTTGGCATATAAAAAGTGGAAGGTAGTAGTTTAACGCATCCAAAATTTTAGGGAGCATCGAATTGAAATGCCTTCAGCTAAAATTCTTATAAATAAGAACCAATAATAGAAGACTTGCAATGGGTCGAAACCACAAAAGGATGAGAAGTGTAACGTCCTATTGAGAATATGGTGGGTGAAATAAACGTTAAAAACTTTAAAAATAATAATAATAATAGCTTTTGTAAAGGCCATTCTGTAATATTCTGTATCGGAGTAATACACATATACATATTTATGATAAAACTACCGACGTGACACAACTACCGACGGTATATTCTATAGCGAGCAGAAAAAGATCATATAAGCGGCACGTTTGACTACGGTATTCTTTGCGTGCGGCATTTGTCTGATATATTTACGCCATAATTTCTTCTTTAGCAGATTAGATTGTTATTTACCAATTTATATTTATATTATTTGTAATTAATTACTACTCTAATTGATTTGTTTTTAAATGACTCATTGAGTTAATTAATTTATTGAATTAATTTACATGGGGTATGTTACTCCGATAAGAAAACCTCACTCCAGAGTGATAAATACTGAAAGCACAATTATATAAAATAAATATGTACACGGTGGTGTATAATATGAAACAAACCTTAAACATTTGGTGTTTAGTGAAAATACTTTTTAACAACTTTTACAAAAAACAATATTTTCTAAAATATTATTTCTGGTCATTTAGTCCACAAAAAGTTCTATATTTTATTAATTAAGTATCATATTTAAATTCGATTGCAAAATGAAGGCTCAAAACTTTTGGAAGCGCTAATAATTATTGGCGAATGAACTGGTGGTTAAAGGAATTCGATCCGTTTTCTAAGTAAACATACATGTTATACTATTGATTGAGAAATATTATTTTCTCTATGATAATAAATAACTAATAAGTAAGAAAATTACTTACAAAAATAAACACAACATAAGTGCGATTATATGAGTTTTTGTATTCGATGTCGCTTTCGTATCAGTCATAATCGTTGCATGACATGAAGAGCATATAGTACTTTGCGGATTTGGTCCAAACTGTGTCTGACTTGACATTGTTTCATCTACATGAACTCTCTAAAATACTTAAAACAATTATTTACAATATATTTAACTGTGGTACACAAATTTGCTGAGACTTATGCGGTAATCCGCCACTGTTACAGATTAAGTAAAGGTCCATTTATTGTACTTTTCTTCAACTCGACGAAAACGTACAAATCCTTATGTTGGATCATTAGATAGGACTTAATACGGCCTTCGCAGTGAGGGGGTCTTATTCAATCGAAGCAATATTTTAAAGGAGAAAATGGGGAAAATCTGTAAAATGAGCCCTTTCCATGGCTTTGATTGACAATTTGTTCCCGACTATATGGAAAGTCATGAAGTGAATGCATGGCACACAGTTGAAAATCTTATTGTGGCAAAGAAAAATGTACGATTTTTAGTTTCAGATTTTGATTTTCTTTAAGTTTTTTTGGAATTTCCATGCCAAAACCCATAAATTTTCTTATTATTTTTCCGGGAATTTTTAGACATTTATATTCATTGCTCTTGAACAAGTGGAGATAGTAGCGTGAAATATTGATATATTATAAAAGACACTTGTTGTTACCATGTAACAAAGCGTGATACTGTGAAAGATAAAAGTATCCCTAAATTAACATGTTATGAAGCCTATGAGAGCAGGGATAATTTAGTCACCTATCTAATTGTATGCAGCAGAGAGATCAAGCAAACTCCATCAGAGTCAAGCAAACTCCCGCTTGCTTGACCGTCGCTGTAATACACACGATTAGCGTGTGTATTTCATACTAGGTTTCTTTAAGTATGGAAATTAATAGATTTTTGTTGAAACGGGGTGCAATAAAAGCACACTTTAGCATATATTTTCTTAGTAGTAGGGTAAAACAGTGCGTCTTCCATTATGTTTTGTTCATTATATCCCGGCGCATTCACCATTCCCTAACTTTCTTTTGTTAGATGATGCATGAAATAGCGGATGCCTCGCTCGCGCAAAGCATGGGTCGGCATAAAGTGGATATGCTATACTAGTGGCGCATACACCATTCCTCTCGCTTATACGCTAGTATTAAATATTGGCGAATGTTTCAGACCTTACTGAGCAACATATGGGTCGACATACAATGGCCATAACTATGATGTCTTGATGTCTGTCTGCATTCCATTCCAGATTGAATATGATAGTCGCACACGGAAGGGCTCGGTCGGGGGCTGCGTTCGTATATTTTCGCCGTGTTGAATGTACACATATTTTGATTATTATTTTTTAACGCTAGAGGGTATTACATAATGTATTTGAAAATAAATAGTGTTTTAACTAGATGATGATTCAACAAGATTATTTAGTTAGTACCACTTACAAGATCTCACAATAATTTACGAATAAAACTAAAACTAATGATATTCTTAAATTATTTTTAGCACTATTATTCAAAAATGATAAAAAAAATGACTAACCTTGTTCAGAAAGCTGAATCCAATATAAGTTGATTATAGTACGAATTCAATTTAGTTCTTTATTTTTAGTTATTGCATAGTATTTATTACTACATGCAAAAATAAATAATTATAAAGTTATTACAGGTATTACAGGTATTTGAATGTTTTAGTCATGACGTTCACCCACAGAACGTATGAAATAATAAAATTATATGCATACGGTGATAGACTAATTTTCATAAATATGAATAACTACGCTAACCAAATTTACCTTATCTCTGTTCTAAAAACATTTAAATTGATAACGTGTTTTACAATAAATTGTTCTAAGTTTCTCGCGAACATTATTGCGTAGAGATATTAATTCGTTTTATTAAACTGAGCACAAACATTAGTTTTATTTTTCAATTTACATACTTTAAATGTTTAAGATGTGCACCATTGCGGTGTAAACAAGTTCCATGCGGTTGGCAAATTACTTGTTTGCAATACTGATTCCTGAGATGGCGTCACATATTATCTAAGGTTTCCATTTCTGATAAAGGATGCTGCGACGTTTTTGGTTGGTTGTTCTAATTTCATAAATAACTTCTAGCAAAACAAACTCTTATATACCATTCAGTATTTGAGAAGTAAAGGAGAATTAGCAAAGACAGTTTTTTATCAATACAGTTAAGTATACTACCAGAAAGCTATGGTAGAGCTCTTCACCAGGTCTAATACCCGATTCATATACTAGTAGAATTGAGTTATTTTGGAGGTGTTCCTGAATTTGTGTTCCCGAATTGGTGTTCCTAAATAGATTATTTATTTCCGATTTGAGAGATAGTACAGGCATTAATGATATCTGGACGACACAGTTTGATCATTTTAGCTAACAAGCTATCAGAACCTTCAGCACTTATTTTTAAATTCATAATAAAATTAGAGGCTTAAAGATTAGAAATGTCGCTAAAATAAATTTTCCAGTATGCAAGTATATTAAATTATTGCTTTAAAATTCAATTTTCACACAAGGAGGACATCTTATAGACCAAAAAAATAATTGCAATACTTTTAAGGGACAAAAGTTGATAATATTGTAAACTGATATTTTTATTATAAATTATATTGCCTAAATAATGGTAAGTAAAATAGTATAAATACATTAACTAACTTAACCTAACTCTCTAAAATTGTGAATAGCAGTAATATGTATAGGGTAAATTTGCCTAATAGCCTAAATGTCGCCTAAATTCTACCATTCACGAAAACCTTTAAAGCAGCTGATTGACGAAGCCCCATCCTAAAAATTTATTTTGATATTAAGTTTAATATTGTCGTTCCCACCACACTGAAAGAGTAGTTTCTTGTCTTCAGGGTTATAACTAGCGTAGTATGCATTTCAGTGCGCCAACATTTCGCCAAAGTCGTATCTGGCATTGTCGAGGCTTAGAAAAATCATGAAATATAAGATGCCTTCAAAAGGGTTTCAATTTCGTAATAACTCCCAATAGATTACCTGTTGAAAACATAATATGCAGCGTAGAAAGTAGCGCAACTAACTTACATCGAAAGTAGCGGAACAAAACATTAACAAGGATGAAAGATTAGCTCTCAAGCAACTAAGAAACAACAACGAAATACTGATACTACTACGCTGTCAAAGGAAACGCAACAGTAATCATGAATACCTCCGATTACGAACAAAAACTAAATGACTTACTTGACGACAACATTTACGTAAAACTTAGTGAGGACCCTACCACATACATTAAAAAAACTACAGAAACGAAACTTAAAGCTTCACCTATTGATGCCGAAACTGCAAACAAACTAATTCCACGCGCAAAATCATCGAAATGCCCGAAATTTTATGGATTACTGAAAATCCACAAAGAAAATACTCCTCTAAGACCCATCGTCAGTTCTTTTGATCCGTCTTTCACAATATTTGGCCAAATACATCCTCTGAATCATATGTAAAAACCAGCCAACAAGTTTTAGAGATCCTCAGAGAACATATAGTACAACCAACTGACATAATAGTTAGCTTCTATGTCGTATTCCTGTTCACTAACATCCCCGTAGATGAAACATTGGACATACAAAAAACGAAATACCAAGATCCCACGCACATCATTGATCTAATCAACTACTGCACGAGCAATGCCTACTTCATACATAGAGGACAACGCTACAAACAACAATTTGGAGCACCAATGGTTTCACCTCTTTCATGCGCTATCGCCAACATCTTTATAGAAAATTTTTTAGAAAGAGCTTTGGACAAGATTCCTCAAAAACCCAAATTATGGTTGCGCTATGTAGACCACACCTTTGTTATATGGCCACATGGAAATCAAGAACTATTGAAAGTCCTCGACGCACTTAATGCTGAACATCAAAAAATCAAATTCACCATGAAAGTGGAAAACGACCATCAACTATCATTTTTAGATGTACTAATTTCAAAGAATTCTAACTGGTATTTTGCTCCACTGTTAACAGAAAGAAACGCATACAAACCGCTACTCACACGCTAATTCACTCCACCGCCTAGGACAGGAAAATTCTATAATAAAAACTTTAATTCATCGTTCAAGACTACTTAAATACAACGAACGAATCGACTCTAAAGTTGAAATATTGCGGGGCGCACTTCTCCAGAATGACTATACTCAAATGACTACTAATACCCAAATAAACAAGAATCTGCACCTGAAACACAAAATACAATGTCCGGAACGAGCACCTTGTGAACCAATTGCCAGTGCAAAACTACCGACAAAATATCATCTACCCTGAAGGAAAGCGGCATCAAAACGTTAATTGCACACCAAGAAACCAGCAGCATATTATCCAAACTAAAAGACAAAATTCCACTGGAAAACCAAGGAGTGTACGAGGTTACCCTGCAATTAATGCGATTTAGACTATATCGGTCAAACAAACAAAGTATCAGCCAGAATAACTGAATACAGAAACAACGTCAATAAGAACCTCAGCACGTCCGCCTTTGCCCAACATAACTTCACAATCGGTCACAGAATAGCTTTTGAAACCTCTAGAACAATAGCCACAGAAATTCAGTATAGCAAGAAAACTACTACAGAAACCATAGAAATCAAGAAACGACTGAACACGATGAACAAATGACGTAACAACAAAAACATTTCTAGCGCTTGGAAACGTGTATTACATCCTAACCGTGTAACTAAAAAACAAATAAATTACACCAACAGCGAACATGACCAAAATGCATCTATGGTACGACCACCATCAGCATTTTAGTCCCAATCACCCAGTGTACGACTTCCATCAAGGATCTGTAGATCTACGACGTCAGTCGCCGTGCCAGGCACAAGAAGCGCTCACATAGAAAAGAGTGTTACAAGGTCTTATGCTGAATGCATCACACAATAAGTTTTCAAACATTTTTTAAGCTTTCACAATGCCAGAAGCGACTTTGGCAAAACGTTGACAAACTCAAATGCATATGATGCGAGGTATAATCCTGAAGACAAGAAACTATTTTCAATGTTGTACTATGTGCTTACACAAATTCGTCTCGTTTCCTAAATTTTACCACAGAATTTTTCTAAATTTGTATTGGTACAAATTAAGCTACCAATTTTCTTTAAATTGTTTTAATTTAATCAATCTCTTGCTTTTCTCAACATTTTAAATTTAATATAGGTAATGAGGATCGAGATATAATAAAAGATACAAGGAAATAGAAGTTGAAGGAGGGAGACCAAGATATGTGGAGTCTGACATGAATATGGAAGAGAAAATAATGATGGCAAGGTTCAGGTGTGGGAGTATGGAGAGAGGGAATAGATATTGGATGAGAGAGAGCGAAAGAAAATGCGAAAGTATGGGATGGTCGAATAAGGAAAGGGAGGAAGTAAGGAATTGGAGGTGGTGTTTAGGACAAATTGGTAAGGGAAGAAAATTATGGAATGAATAGTAGAGAAGATAAGGGGGAAGAAAGGAGACTAAAGATGACGCATATCAGATCATATCATACATAGGGGATCAGGTGGAGGTAGTTATAAAGAAAGGGATGGGGAGGGGAGAGAA
>WYDF02101220.1:0-10621 GCA_009867245.2 Adranes taylori
AACGGTATTCTTACGGCTCATGCCGTTTCTCGCATCCCATTTTCCATCTTCCTCGATCCTCCCAGTCCAGTTCTTTTAATCTTCTTTTCTCCATGACTTGATTCATTCTGGAGTTCCTGCTGATTTTAGGACAACCCCTCTTCCTTCTGCCATTCGGTAACCAGTCGGGAATTTTTCATCGTGTCACCTTTCGTCGGCCATCCGCTTTAGGTGCCCATGACGTAAGATTTGTCCATGACGTTGTTTAAATTTAATGGCATTTATGATGTTATCTTCCGTCCTTAGTCTACAACTATCCTTTGACTGATATTAACGTTGGTGACATGTTTAAGTTTGGAAATTGTGCAGCATCTTCTCTAAAATTTTATTTTCGCTTCTAAAATTCGAAATACTATGCATTGCATTGTGAAAATCTACAATTAAATCACCGACTATCTGGAGACTTTAAGAACAGAACACTGGAAGAAGAATGGAAGATCTGATAAAACACTAAAAAATGTAGAAAGAAAACAACACATCTTAGGTGAAGAAATAGAAAGAAAGCTATAGTCGCCTCAAGCTCAAGGTTATCTGGAAATGCAGAAACTAGAATTAGAAGAAATATATAAGCAGTACAGATAGCGGAAAGAGAAGCGAGATAAGTGGCTGTAGCAGAAGAAAATCAGTACGTCATAGAAGAATTACATATCATGAATCAAGTGATAGAGGAAAACGTCGGGGAAATAATCAAGACGTTGAATAGAAGGTTGAAAGGAGCAGAAATTCCGCAAAGGAAAGACGATAGTCATATAAAGTTGCGAAAACTAACAATTCCCAAACTTTATAGAAGATATGAAAACTGGACCGCATTCTATGAATTGTTCAAATCTGCAATAGAGGATAGTAGTCTGAAGAATGTAGAGAAAATGAAATATCTGATGACATATTTAGTAGGAGAACCAAAAAGAATGATCCAGCATCTACAAATGGGAGTTATGAGAAATGTTGGGATTTTTTGAAGAACAGGTTTTAGAATGAACGATTACTTATATTGCAAAATAATGGATCACCATAGAAGTCACCATAGAAGTTATTTGACATCACCATAGAAGTATTAGGAGCCCTAAATAATTTGGGGTTACAAACAGAGTTTCCTGGGAAAAAGGGTCCAGTCATTAGAAGCATCAAGGTCCAATAATTCCAACAAATGGAACTTAAGAAAATGGAAATGTGCTACCTGCGACGGAAGTCATCATACTCAGGAGTGTAGAACTTACTTCTATGTCCGTTGAAGAATGATGAAACAAGCTAAACGATAAAAACTATTTGCTGGGGTTGCCTCAAATATTCAGGAAAAGGAAAATGTTGGTACCAACCACGCTGGGATGTATGTGGAAGACGGCATAATACGCTACTTCACACACCGATCAACAAGCCGGCAAAATCAGCAGGAATAGCATAATCCAAGAAGACATTTGAGAAGAAAACATTTTGCAGTGTAGCTTGCATTGAACGAGAGTGAAATAGTAGCTACCTTACTAGTAACAGCGTTCGTTAAAGTCACAACTCAAAATGGAACTCAGCATGAACTTAGAGCGTTAATTGACCAACGTTTGCAGTCATCATTCATAACGGAACATTCAGCTCAAGAATTAGGGATTCCTCAGCGGACATCAAATACAGTCATTAAGGGAGTCGCAGAAGCAACAACAGTTTCACCTGAAAGTAAGATAAGAAGGAGCTTGTAGCCAAGATTTCACAGTAATTTCAAACTTCCTGTAGATCTAGTGGCATTGAGTAAAATAACATAAGACTTGCCTCAAGAACCAATTAAAGATATAAGGCTAGAAAGATGGAACAACATTTATATATCCAGTATTTCATAGACCAAGACCAATAGATATTGGAGCAAACAAACTAGAAAATTTTTTGTTGTCAGGAGTTAGAAAATCAGATGGGAAAGTAGGTTAAGAAACGGAGTTCGGTTGGGTGTTATCCGGAAAGGTATACAAGAGAGTACCAGAAAGTAAACAAATAATGTCCATGATGTCGACAGTTAATTCTAGGAAGCTGAAGAAGTCAAGGAGAAAAAAGAATGCAAAGGAGAAGCCAAAATATGTGAATAATTCTATGCAGCCACCGCATCAAGAGATGAAACAGGCAAACACTTAGTGAGGATTCCATTTAAAGAAGAAAGACCGGATGTAGGGAATTTAGAGAAAAGAGCTGTAGCAAGAGAAATACAGCAAGAGAAGAAATTAGAAAATTCGAGTCATTAGAAACAGCATATAAAGAGTTAGTGGAGGTTGGAGAAACAGCAGCAGCACAGTACCTAGCAGTTCGGACATTGCATCAACTGGAGGAACAAGAAGGATATAGCAATCCAAAAGTGTCAGCAATTGTCAAACGAGACTTCTACTGATGTGTTATCCGGAGCTGGCAGGATAGGAAAGGCATTGGCATTGCAGGACTGATTAATGGAAATGATGTTAAAAGGAGGTTTCAGTCTCCGAAAATGGAGCAACAAAAGAGAAGTAATCCAAAGGACTTAACGTATGAATATAAGAAGTCGTTCGGAGTTCTGTGGAAACCAAAAGAAGATATAGTCAAATATTTGACTATATCTTCTTTGGATGCGATGTCAAATAAAATAACAGAATCAAATGAAATAACATAGCGGAAAAAATCTGGAATCGCAAAAATCTTCGATCCATTGGAATTGTTATCGCCAGAAGTTGTCACAGAAAAGCTAATGATCCAACAATTATGGAGGCTGGAGAAACCATGGGATGATGAAGTTGACATCAGCATAGCAGAACAAAAGCGGAAATATGCAAAGAGTTGATAAAATGGAGCTGATATCCAAATTAGAAATACCTCGGTAGATGTAAGTCAAGTAGAAAATTCATGGATTCTGTGACGCCAGTGAAGCTACCTTTGGAGCAATCGTGTATAGTCGAATGATTATGGAGGAAAGAATCCACGTATTACTTCTACCGCCGCCACGTCAAAGGTACCGCCGATAAAACAAAAACCAACAATCCGGAAACTAGTTATCAGTAGCCAGATTATTAGCGAAATTGATTGTAAAAATAAAAATTTTGTGTTTATGTATTGTCGGACTCAATTATCGCACTACCCGAGGTATCCTTAGCATTGGAGTGGAATATTCAGATCCAGATTCCTTATAGACAAAGCTCCTTATAAAAGAACAATTACAGAATTTTGAGAGCTTGAATCGTTTACTATACTCCAGTAGAAGAAGAATATACATCTTAAGTAGCACACTCACCCCCCGTCTTCGGGGTGAGTATGCTACTTAAATGACGAGGTCTATCAGGATATCAAAAACCTGGATCAAAATCAACAATGGATAATGGACATAACAAGGGAGCAGTCGAAAATCATGTCATCGACCATCGCCGCAGTAAATACTACTGAACAAAACATCGCATCCAAATTAGATAGATTCAGAGTAAAATTGAACCATGGATTAGTCACGTTGAATGAAGTTCAACGGTACAGTTCACAACTCAAGATGAAATAAGTAAATATTCATATGCTAAATGCATATATCATCACTGAAGGTATGTCGAATTAATTGCAGAATCATTACAAGGGATTAGCAGCAATCACGTACTAAAACGGGAAATTTATGACTGCCTATCACAAGCTATTATCCTCAAGAGAATAATAGAAGCCAACGCTGCGCTACCGCCGCAAGTGAGAATAATGGACACTAATAGCACCAAGCAACCTGCATCGGAATGGAGACACATCCATTTTGTATGAATACTTTCCAATAATTGATACGACAGATTCAATCTGACAAGTATCATATCAATTCCACAGAAAGTCGGAAACAGTTCTTACACCATTGTGGACATCTCCAAATCATCTCCAATCAGTAGAATTATAATATTCAGCAGTAGTTTCAATTAACGTACGCTCAGATGCACGATTGTTGAGTCATCACTAGCATCAGTTATCTGTGTAGTCCAGAATCAATTAGGAAAATGGGATTCAATAATGATTGTGTCATAGCTGAACTGTACAACACTCCACTGCAGTCAAGATGTCATCGAAAGCCGTGTCAGTTGACAACGATAACTTGGAGAAAACTGGTAACTGCAAACTCATGGATGTTCAGTACCAATGTATCCAAAGTTGTTTCCGTCATATGTGGCGAAGAACGAGAACAGCTAGTGATTCATGATACGGGAATCATAACAATAGAGGATGGATGTCAGATACATATTTCAACAAGAATAATCCGTCCCCAGCAGCATTTAAATATTCCTATGGTTTGAGCTATATATAAGCAATAGCTCCAGATTCCAGGTCAATCTGATGTCAGTAAGAGCCGACCGATATCATTTGAGACGATCTCATCCACGTAAGAAGCAAAGAAGAGGAACTAAATCGAATCAAGAGGTTTCAAAAATCTATCTGGCATCACATGAAGACACATGAGTCATCGTTAACCATCTTTTGGATCTTCCTTGGCTTGTTGATTGGAGGCCTGGCTATGATAAGAGGTTGGCCAATGCTGCAGAAGAAGCGACTTCGCCCAAGCGTCACTATCGTCAAGCGACAAGAGGTCCCTCATACAGTTCAGAACTCCGAGCTTCAACTGCTGCCGTATGTCCTAGTTAGGACAGGGAAATATTACTTAAATATTTTAATTTTTTTAATATTCATCAATTTTCATTAATTTCAATTAGATATATTATTTCTTTAATAAATTTAATATGAAAATCCCCTAAAAACAACGCATTCATAATAATGTTTGTTTATGCAAGTTTATTAATAATTAGAAATAATATTTAAACAACTAAAAGCAATGATCGCAAAGCCATGATATTTCAATGTCATAGAAATGTCTTACATACGGTGCAATGCAACACCGTTTATTCTAATTATTTAATGCAAACAATACTTGTACGCATAGGACCGTACAACAAGTTCATAGCAATTTATTTTTTTACTATTGACGTATGTTAATAACCTTAGATTAATATATGTACAGACTGATTAATTTTAATAAAATTGAGATATTTTTGTTAGTATTAGTACAGTGCGTTTTCTTTAAGTCACGTCGATCTAACGGCTGCTCCACAGTTATGTTTAGATTAATTTCTATTTACAAGCCAACAAAAGTGTAACTTACTATTAGCCTTTTGTTCAAGACGTTTAATCCTGATTCTGATTTCATCTTTGAGCAAAGGAAATTTTAACAAAATTGATTACATTGCATGTTTTTAAAGATAAAGCTGATTTATATTTTAATAGTAATTTAGTATTTCCCCAAAAATGGATACAATTCTACGCATTTCATTCTGTACGAATAACAATTCAGTAGTAAGTAGTAAATTTGGTATGATCAAACCAAATTTGATCATACCCTCTTTTTCTGTATGATCAAATTTAGTTTTTTGGACTGATTATTGTGTATGAATAAAAATAATTTACGGATTTTTTAAAAGGTTTTAGACTTTTTATTTTGACGTTAGCGTTTGAGATAATCACCTTAGCATCATCCTTTCCAATGATCTGCTCTGTATATTGTTTTAGTTCTGAAAATAATTACATTATATTATCTCTGTCAGATGTTATTTATTATTAATATTAATAGCTGTACGCCACTGTCCAGTTTCAGCATCACGCTCCTCTGCAATATAAACGTAGTCTGTTTGTAGCTTTATCTTCAGTGAAGCTCTAACCGGGTCAGGATATCGGTAATACGAAGCCTTCCATGGGCGCAGATGAACGTGATGCGCGTGAAAAGCTACGACCTGTAGCTGTATACCTATTGCACTCGTACTATAACTTTTGTTCATTGTTCGTTCTCATTCTTTTTCTTGCAGTAAATTTTAATAGCGCGACGATTCATGTGCGCCTGGTGGTATGTTGTGAAGTGCCTTGTTTTGTTTGTTAGTGTTAACGGGTGATTTGTGAATTGAAACAGTTGCCGTCATGCTAGACTATGGGCCTCCCACTTGCTGTCTTATTATGAATGTGTGTTAGCCGGCGTGTAAATTATTGTTTCTTTTTTCCTATATGTCCTGTAGACATGTTGGAAATATTAAATCTGTGCTAAGGATGAGTTTACAAAAAGCTTTGACAGCTGCAAACGTGGAATTGATAAATGAAGGTTGATCTAAGCGATATAATTGAAAATAAAATTTGTTTACATAAGTATAATATTATTTTCTATTAAAATTACAAAACGTAGATTACAATTGTGAAAAAAAAATATTGCTGATATGTTATTTTGTAATGAGCCTCGCACTCATATATGCGGGATTCCACTATCTAAACAATTCTTGACTAGAATAGTTTTAAGTCTATTAATTAACTAGATTGATTTCATTGAATAAATGAAGTTATAAAATTTGGAGAAAGTCTAATTGTGAACAATTGGGAGAATGAATATTAAAAATGTACCAGAATTGTGGCAGATTGGAATAATGTTAGAATAAATAACTGTATTGAATTAAACAAGAAATTCAACTTGAATAATTAATAGCTTCAGATTTAAGTTACCAATATGCCCTTTATTTTTTGAATATATAATTTAATAAATAATTAATTAAATTGATTTAGAGCACTGCGTAATCTTTTAAGATATACTACAGTAATAACAGACGCGTGGTACTTAATAATAACTCTAAACTTAACTCGATTATTTCTTCAAATCTAGTAGCATATATACAAAATGAATAAAGAAAAAATAAGCAATTGTGTGAAAAGTTTAAACAATGAAGCTTACGTAGTAATAAAAATTTTAAAAAATATTCAACTTTTAAAAGAAAATTATGCATAATAAATAGTTCAATAAATGCAAATAATTATCTAGTAAATCATGTCTAGATGTTTTGCCAATTAATAAAAACAACAATTCAACTACATGTCTACATTTGAAAATAATATGTTCTATTTTAATTAAACTTCTATCTATCTGGCTATTTCTTGCTATATCATCAATTATAGATATCTACAGATATCTTTATTGCAGTAACTTACTTAGATTTTTGTAATATATCAAACTATTTGTCCAAATCTGTCGACGTTTCGATAACTTATTTGATATCATCTTCAAGACTAAAAGTCAACATTTATACAAATCAAAACGACGTCTAATGTAATATATTTTGTGAACATTAACCATTATGTTTTGAAATAACTTAAAAACGTATTTGAACTTACTTAACTGTTAACCTAAAAATTAATACATGTGAATTTCTTCGTGAAAACTATAATTGTTATACTTGATACTTTTTGTGATAAATTAATAATAACAATTTTTTAATTATATTAATAATTTACTTCATTGACTTATGTTTGTAATACTCAGAAATCTTGTCTTAGTACCATTTGTATGAGTGATACTATTGTTAATCTTATTAAATTCTTTTTTAAAACCTTTCAAATTCCCCGGTCTATATAATATGGTCTGTATAAATTTCCCCCTGTCTGTATAATTATGATTTAACGAGGTGTCTGTGATGTCCAAAAAATTATACAGGACTGTTATTTCATCTAATATTCATTCTAATGACAGGAACTTCCAATCAAATTATCGAAAAAATAGTTCAAAAAGTAAAGTAAGACTTACTGACTGCAACTTGCTTGTGTTCAATATGAAAATCGATACTTTTACTTTACTTACTTCTTGTTACTCCAGTATGGAGCATAGGGCAGACACTAGATTTGACCCTGTCCGCTGCCGTTCCCTTGATGTTCGTCCAGAACCTTCCAATGGCTGTCACCTTCGTGTGACTGGTCCGGCGCCATGTCGATCTCGGTCTCCCTCTTCGTCTAACTCCTTGGAGGTTCCGCTGCTTTGGAATATGTTGTGGACCTTTTCTCGAAGTGTGGCCATTCCATCTCCATTTCAGCTCCTTTATGACGATCTGAATCTTCCGCTGTTGGGTACACCGCCAACGTACTCCTAGAATAGTCCTCTAACATTTATTGATGAACGTTTGAACTCTTCGTGTGATTTCCATTGTCACCTTTCAAGTCTCACACCCATAAAGGAGAATAGATTTCACTTTCGGGTTAAAGATCTTAAGCGTTGTCTTCAGCAATAATTCACGACTCCACAATGGTCGCAGCTGGGCGAAGGCCCCCTTTGCCTTTTTTATTTTGTTTTCAACGTCCTTTGTCGCGCCTCCGCCATTGCAAACGATGCTGTCTAGCTAGCAAAAGCTTTCTACTTCCTCAATTTCTTCTTCTAAGGTCTAAGGTTGTGAACCCTGAGTTCTTTAGTCTTGGCGTGTTGATTCTTAATCTCACTCTCTAAGCCTCTATTACCAAGTCCTTGAATTTCTAGTTCATATCCTTGAAAGTGTGAGTCAGAAGGTAGATCCCATCCGCGAAATCTAGGTCTTCCAGGCGCTCGGTCAAAGTACATTGTATTCCCATCCTATTTTGCTCGGTTACGTTCCTCGTGTCCTGGTCCAGTGTCAGCAGAAATAACAATGGTGAAAGCAAACATCCTTGTCTCACTCCTGAATCTATTTTGAACGGCTCTGAGAAACCACCGTCATGTTTCACTTGGCAAGTATATAATCTGTACATCATCTTCACAACGCTGATGATCTTTTTTGGGACCCCATAGTTCTGCGCCGTTTTCCAGATGGCTTCGCCCTGGAGACTGTCAAAGGCCTTTTAGAAGTCCACAAACGCCAGATATAGGTATTAATCTGGTTCGTACATGATCTGCTCTCCCTGAAGCCAGCCTGTTCCCACCGGGACTTTCCATCCAATGGTACTCTAATACGGTTGAGGAGAATCCTTGAAAACACTTTGCTACACTGTTCATTGATTGTTTTATACCATTTATCGACTCCGTTGGAGGCTATATACGATATACCGATAACAGGTTACGATGATTGTTTTGCTGATTCGCTATCACCAAAAGAATGTCGGAATATCGGGGTAGTTCCCCTTGATTACCAGTTATAACCAACTTTTTCCTAGTGTCGGTGGACGTGCTATTCTCCGCCGACACCAGGTGGAAGACCGCAATTCTCTGATGTCTTCACGTACTCCAGTACTCTACTTGGAATACGTGGTAGACGCTTGAGATGATATCTGACAAGCGTTGAGTTACCTTTGTTCTCCAGGGATGTGGTGAATGTTTACATAGTTAAAATTTTCGGTTTGTTGCAATGTATCACCCCTCCCCCTCCTATTATAAAATGTAGTGTTTATATTCAACCAATCATTTAGTTTTAAGATTTAAACGAAGCATAAGCGGAGCAAATATTACTTCCAATAAACGATTGTTGGTGTAACAGAATTTTGAATTTTGGAGCTAACCACACCGAACTCCTGGTCACCACGTAAACTAGCTAGGTTTATTATTGATTTTTATGGAGCTACGATGTTGAAAAGTCAAATCGTAGCTCCGTGAACGGATTGACGGTATTTAAAGAGAAACTTCTAACGGATTCTACGATTCTAGGCTGCCTTTTTGTACATACGTATGTGGTAATGTTCATATTTGCATTATTGTTGCATTCTTGTTTATTTTTCATTACCAACCCGAGGTTTCTCAGCACTCTCTGCCCACTGAAGGGCTGCCGGGGACTGGGGGTCATGTTTTGATTTTTCTCTGAAATGCTAAGAGATTTTCCTGGGGATATCCTTAGGATCATTAATGCAGTGGTTTCCCGTTGCCTTCTGCATCTGCATGCCATTGAACTTGTAAACAGTTTCATCCGCCTTTAAGAAGGATTTCTCGTTTAGGAAGGACACTGCCATCAGCAGTCAGCATAATCGATTATTAAAAATATATTAAAAATTTTGTAACTAGGTTAGTAAGAAATAAACCAACCAATTTCATATCAAAGATGATGAGTAAATAAATTTTAATACATACTTTTGTTATGTTTAAATTACGTAAATTATAAACATTATTTTAAGCTCTAAACATTATTTTCATACAAGCGATAAGATAAGACATTCTAAACTAGGTATTCCATCATATTGTTTAATTAATATGATAAATTCCTAAAATCTTATACCTAGTTCGTTCATTAAATCATTATTTCTTTTCTATTAAATCTTTAAAATATTGGCAAGTTTTAAAGTTTGTAACTTTAATTCATTGAAGTACAAAACTTTTTTACAAAAAGTTTTTGGTTTCTTTTTTCAACCCCAATTATATTCACTAGTTATAACAATAAGTAAACCTCAGTTCCGACACATCAGTATAGTCCACGTTTTAGAGAAAGTTTCCTTTTAAATAAATAATTGCAGGGAATTAGCAGAGCGTTGAAATTTTGAGACTAAAAAATTGTTTAGTAGTAAATCTATTTCACCATATCTGATTCCAATTCTAAGCAGTTCCATACCTTGGAACTGTTTTTCGGCGGTTCCTGAGTTGGAAATGAAGTGTATTTAGTACATGGTTACTTGAAGAGTTATCTGATTCATTTTGTGAGTGAATACCCATTTGCAATTTAAGGTTCAAGATGGAGTTACTTACTTACTTTATTTATTTCCTTTATTGCTCCTCCAAGGAGCATAGGGCATCAATGAGGACTTTCCACAGGGTTCTATTCTTTGCTATGGGTTTGATTGTGTTCTAGGACTTGCCGATTTCTGCCACCTCGTTCTCTACAGTTCT
>WYDF02101231.1:0-10621 GCA_009867245.2 Adranes taylori
CGTGTGCAATTGCAAGTCAAAAGGAAACTCTGTCGAAAAATAAAATTCATTAGTGACAACTTTACCTTCCGTCACAAACCCTCCAAGCTATTTCAGAAACAAGAGATAGGAAATCCAGGAAGTCGACCCTTTGCCTAAGAGGTTGAAGTGGATTCGTTGCATATTTCTTTCTTTAAAGTTGGTTCCTAAAAATGCTGTAGAATCTTGCTCGAGTGTTGTACACTTTTTTGACTTCCTTGAAAAGCTGTTCGCCAGCAGAGCTGACGCAACTGAAGCACCTAAGTATAACTATCAGCAGACTAGGGATATATTGAAACAAATAGCTGATGACTTTGAAGAAAAATAGTGTGTACGCTGTGAATCAGAACGACTATTAATACAGATAAATCAGCTGAAGCTTGTCAGTAGTTATACTAGAGGGTTTCTACGAAAAATTTTCCATAAGAAATATATCGGGCTAAAAATGGATCAACATTGAGGCCTCTGAATTGTTTATTGTTAGTACGTACTTGAATAGTAGAAAGGGGAGATGGACATAGTAGAAAGGGAAAGTTTCTTAGTAACATGGGTATAACGAGTAAGGATAGAAAGAAGATTGTGTAAATACAGAAATAGGTATTTA
This sequence comes from Adranes taylori, assembly GCA_009867245.2. NCBI lineage: Eukaryota > Metazoa > Arthropoda > Insecta > Coleoptera > Staphylinidae > Adranes > Adranes taylori. The sequence goes on from WYDF02101231.1 coordinate 623, forward strand.
CACCACCTTCTGAAATTATATCCTGCAAAGAACGGATGCTACTAGTAAAACTCTACAACACGCAAAAGTCGCTCTAAATACTGTTGTGGCATCACTGACCAGCTGGAAAAACTGTGTCGCATCAAAGTGTGACTTCTTCAACAGTTATGAGAACCAAGAAGCACGACAAAGACCTATCTGGTTCAACAAACTATATACAGACGAAAACTCACCACAAACGCCACAATTTGCATCCTAGCTCATTGGATTATGGCCATGCGGAAGTAATATAACTCAGTCCTTCTGAAAAATACAGAACAGAAACTTGTTTGTCTGTTACTGATCATCTTATCGCTTCTCTCGACCAACGTCTGTAAGCATGTGAACAGATATCAAGCCAATTTAGCTGTTTTAGCCACCTGAATGACCTGTCTTCAGACGAGCTTCAGGCCGCAGCAGAACAACTCATCAGATTTTATCCAGATGGCTTGGACATTACATTTATTGATGAACTATGTCAGTTTGTAACATTTGCCAATATTTTTACAGACAATGAGCTAAAAGATATTAGCACTGAATTTTTCATGTACAGACTTATCACGAAAATGGGTGGCTTTCTTGTAATCTATCCAGCCTAGATCTTGCGACGTCTTTTTGCTTCTCTAGTCGTTTATAATTGCTTTTGACAGTAGGAGTTGGTCTTTACAACCACGTGATTCTTGGCTTTTGTTTCACTAGTTGTGACTTGTTAGGTGCTCCGTAATTCTTATCGCACACAGGCTAGTAATATGTTCATAAATTCTGTTAAAATAGGTGAAATGACTTTGCTCCTTCTTCCTTCCCATTAATATCCAATTTAAGGAAACATATTGGCCCAATTTTTAATAAACACCAATTTGAAGCATGTTATAATTGTAATAAGTTTGTATTGTTACAAAACACAAATTTATTGCATATTACGATTATGCACATAGCTGCCGTCATGAAAATCTGTCTCTCATGTTGTCATCTGTTTAAATTATCTTCTAATATTAACAAAGCATGTTTATGAATTATATGACTTAGATGAATAACTTATTGTTATATGTTTGTTTTATGATAGTTTTGTAAGAGATTATCTATTAATGTTTTATCAGAAATACACTGTTGCCACCTAGTCAGTCATCGAAACCCGGACATAAATAAATGGTTTTTTTCGTGCAATGTTTATTAGTTATATAAAATATACAAACATGGAAAACTTATATAAAAGTTGTTGGTAACAAGCTTACATTTTAAGCTATCCTCGTATAATAACGTCGATAAGCTAGCGTTCAATTTTCTATTTAATTGCACTAAGAAAGTGCTGCCACCAATTAATTAAATATTAAAATCGGAGTGACATATAATATTTTGTTCTAAAACATGTCAATTGATTACACTGCTGCTTAATATGCCTGAATAAGAGCCTACTGTCTAAATATTATTAGTGTCAGCTCATATTCCTAAAGAAATTCTAAACTTTTTAAATACGCACTTTCTAAAACCTTTCTAGGATTAGTTGTGGAGGTCAGAAGATATGTAGATCAATTACAAGTACTAAGAACATTTTGTAGTTGGTATTTATTTTTTTATTGGTGTTAAATAATTTACAGAAAATTGTTAGTTATTTTTGGTATTGCGCTTACAAAATTATCACATTTGGCCAGAAGCTTTGGAGAAATTTTCTGAGGCATCCATTCAGGAAGACCTGCAAGCTACTGGTGATTTTGGAGGTGACCTACCAAGTATCACAACCGTCATAGCACTGCTTTCACATTGGTTCTGAATATTCGGAGTTTGGTCCTTGTGGTAATTTTTCATGCCCGTCATAGTGTGATACACTCACTATTGAGTCACTATGCTCGCAAGGTAAATGAACTCTTCTATATTTTCAATGTCATCATTGTTCACTCTCGAACGATTGTTGGGAACAGAATACATCCCTGGCGAACTCCTGTCTTGATTGAAAATGGTTCCGTGATTTTCCCCTCGGGGATGAGACGACATCTGTACTTGTATGCTTCTTTAATTACTTTTATTATCTTCTCCTGTATCCCGTATTTCTGCAAGGTTTTTCACATATTACCCCTTTTAAGGGAATCGAAAGCCTTTTTAAAATCTACGAACAGAAGATGGCTAGTGATAAATTCATATGACTGTCCGATAATAATATAAAGCGTATTAATTTGGCCGGTACAAGAACCATGACTTCTAAACTCTGCTTGCTCCTTCCTTATTTGTGATTCCAATTGTGCTTTGATGCTGTTGAGTATCACCCGCATCAACACTTAACTTGAAATTGATAGTAGGATAATTCCTCTCCAATTATGACATCTCATGGTGTCCTCTTCTGGGTAATTTCATGAGGAGTTCCTCTCTCCATTCTAATGGCAAGTTTTTCTTTCTAAATCTTCTTGAAGAAAGGCTACAGAAAATCAGAGGCGGTATCTGGATCAGTTGACATGAGCTCTGGTGTACTATGATCTGCACCAGGAGCCTTTCCATTTTTCAGCTGCTTGAACGTTGTCTTGATCTCCTTCCTGGAAAGTAGGTCCGAATTTGTTACATTTCCTACTCCTCTATTCTGTATAATTTCTACTTCTTTTTCAAGTGTTTGTTCAGTCTCTTCCTCACTTCGCTATTGAGCACCTCCATGAAGTCTTCATGCCACCTAGTACGTTGTGCTTCGTCATTAGTGAGGAGATCCCCTTGTTTATTTTTCACTGTTCTTCTGCAGTTGGCTTTCCTCTTGGAGAGAGTTTTCGCAACATGATATAGTCCCTTGATTTTACAAGTGCCTGCCGCTTTTGTTGTTGGTATGTATTTTTTTATTGGTGTTAAATAAGTTACAGAAAATTGTTAGTTATTTTTGGTATTCCTCTTACATCATTATCACATTTGGCCAGAAGTTTTGGATAAAATTTTGTGAGGCATCTATTCAGGAAGACCTGCAAGCTACTGGTGATTTTGGAGGTAACCTTCGAAGTCTCACAAGTTTGTCTTGCCCATTTGTCTTGCGCATTATTGCTCTGACATCTGCAGCTGCACCACCATTATGAGTCCATATGCTTGCATAGGGACCATTATGAGTCCCTATGCAAAATATTCTTGGTACTTGTAATTGATCTACAGATCTTCTAACCTCCACAACTAATCCAGCGTTTTAGAAAGTGTCTATTTAAAAATTGGAGAATTTCTTTAGGAAGATCAGCTGACTGATCTTCCTATATATTTAGAATAATATTTAGAGACAAAGGCTCTTATTATAGTATTACATTATATTGCAGGATATTAATAATAATAATAAATAAATAAACCTTTATTTGGCATAAACAAGTTGTAGATCTTCACTTAAATATAAATGTATATACTACAAATAACTCAAAACAAAAGAAAAATTAAATAAAACAAAAACATCAAACCTAGCTTAAAATATTACTCAACAAAAATTAGATATTGCTCCAAAATTTCTCTTTCTCCATACTTCCATTTCCTTCTCCCTTTTCCTCCTTTCTTTTACCCTTTAAGACTAAACTGGCATGGCACTAAATTAAATTAAATTCAAAACCCCTATATTCCTATAAAGGTCCAGACAGCAGGTAAGTCTTTCCCTCTTCCCTTTCTTTTTCTTTTTCCCCTTTTTTCCCATCCCTTCTACTCGCTTCCTTCCCCTTATTTCCTAAAATACTTTCACTCTAATTTATTCCGTTTACCGCTCACCTTCTTTTCCTCCCTTCCTCAATTATTATCTTCATTACGTTTAAACCACCCCCCTTTTCCCAAACACACTCTTCTATTTTCGCCTAACCCCCTCTCTTTCTCACTCCATTCAATTCTGTCGCACTTCTCCTAATGATTCCATTTTTTCTCCTTTATTCCCCATATTCTACACATTCTTTCATCATCCTTCAGCCAATCCTTGTTCCCCCTCTCCTCATCCTCTTATTCAGCTTCTTTCTCCGATCTATTCATTCATTCACAAACTTGCCACCCCCCTCTTTCATCATTCCATCCACATATCCCTCCTTCGTCAACCTCCTGATCTTGTCATTCTATACCTTTCCCTCAAATTTCACCATTCTTTTCACCCCACTTAGCCACCACTTATATAAATCAATTTCTTGCAACAATATTTTACTTCTACCCAGTACCAACATCCTTAACACACATCCCATCAGTACTCTCTCCATTCTCTCTCTCTCCCCAACAGCCCAAACCTCGGATCCATACAGCATTATATTCTTTACACACACCTCCATTATTCTAAACCTCATTCTCACAAACTCCCCAAAGGGTGTTATGACTCACTTGATTTTAAATTAATTTATTTGTTTATTGTAGAATGTTGATGGTTTTTGAAAAATGTGATTTTCTAGTAAGATTTTCGTTGAAATATAACTTTCATATTTTTGATTGGTAGTGTGTTTTAGAGTCTGCTGGTTGATTAAGTTATAGTGTGGTTTATTTGAGTTATATTTAAAATTAGATTGTTAGGAATGTAATATGCAAATGCAACTTTTGTATTTAATGCAAAGTAGTACTAATATTTGTACGAATATGAATCCAAATTTTGGTTTAGTATTTAGTGCAATCTCAAAATCCATTGGACATATGACACGCATCTTTCCTAATTACAAGTTAATCGACATCAATTTTTAAATTGAATTTATATTTATATAACTGTCGCTAGGGTAAAAGGCTATTGTTTTAATATATACAGAGAATATTCCTAACATTGGCCTTCGAGAATATTTTAATGATGACAATAAGATTATAAGGGAAATACCAAACATATCCAACGCAGTTTTATGTATGTACATTATTTTGTACCAATAAAAAATAAACGCCAACAATCTTAAAAATGCTGTTAAATCGAGGTACATGTATACACACATAAAAAATCTTTTGGAATTTGTTTCATCAGAACGATGCATAACGCCAAAGAGGATTGTAAAACTTGATTTTTAAATTTGCATCTGTATGAAGGTGTCTATAGAACTGTGATAAGTAACTTGGCTTGGCATCGAAACAGCCAATTTCATTTTTGTAGCATAATATATGTTTTTGACGCAGTTCAATGCACCTACGCCTTGAACAAAAAAATTCAGGAATTTATTCAGAAAATTAAAAATACAAGTCTATTTATCAAAATCGATATTGTTCCCTTCAAAGTACTTTCCCTCAACTACAGCGCACTAATTCCTGCGCTTGATGCAATCCTTTAAACATATTCGATACTCGGTTTTCGATATGGGCATCAGAGCCGTCTTTAATTTTGCATTTATCATCTTTTGGCTGCTGAAACTCGTTCCTCAGAGTGATTTTTTCAGTCGACCAAGCAGGAAGAATGCGCAAGGAGCCAAATCAGGTGAATTTGGTGGCTGTTGGATGGTATTCGTGTCATACTCATAAACCCACGTCTCTTCCCCAACGAATGTTGGGTCGGGTTTATCAACGCATCGACATGATTTATCATCAACATGATGTTTCGGAGCCATGAAAATCATGTCTTTTGTGACGTCAACGCGGTCCCTAATTCTCATGAAATTCAGGTCTTTCGGGACCAGCTGTGCAGCGACATGTCTGAAGCCGAAATAATTAACCAAAATGTCTTGAACGGGTCCATAAGCGATGTGCAAGTCCCCTGCCAATTCTCGAATGGTTAATTTTATCGATGTTTTCGGCGGTTTTCGATGTCGACGGCCTAGCACTGCTTTCATCATTCTCGACGGACTGACGACGATTCTAGAGCGTTTGTTCCACAAATAAAACTTGTTGATGCAACATCGATTCCATTTTTAAAATCGTATATATATATCGAAAACACGCACCGCGGACTAAGACGAGGTAATCTTTACAAATCTTAAGCTACGACTCTGAAATTTCATGAGAATAGCTATGAGAGATGTGGTGACCTATCAAATTAAAATAAGAATTCAAATCGGGTGACTGAGAGCACCACACGCTGGCCGTTTCTGAAACATTTAAGTCAATGTGGTATCTGAACGTTTCTTCAGTTTTTTGGTTTCTTCCCACAAATGAGCTTCTATCTGTATTGCCCCTTTATTGGGCCATAATTAGCATTTCACCTGAGTAGTTTCGAGTTTCGGGAACCAATTATATTCGATGGAACCACATCTACTGAATATACAGAGTATAAAAAGAGTTGAAATCTCAACTTGGTCAATTTTGGCTTAAATGCAGCGGAAGTTATCTTAGTGAAACCACACTCTTTTTTCCTAGTTTTGTGCGTTTTTTGCGATTGTCGGTTCTAATCAATGTTTCCTGGATAGAAGCAAGCTTTCCGTTTGCGATTCATGGTATTAGCTCTTACTTTGTTTCTGTATTTAGTGGTATATCCAAATTTCATGCATTGCCTCACAACGGTGTGTATCCTTCTCAAGGAGTAAAAAATTGTAGGCAGATATTCATATGTGAGCACGTGTGTGAACTCTAAATAGAGTATTTACTCTAAATTCGAATAAAAAATTTTATCCATGATTTCAGATATCAAAGCTGATTTAAGGAATGCAAAAAATGATGCGTCTTTGGTAAATATTCTGCAATGCATAAATTGATTTACTCAAAGTCGAATAGTTTCATAGGGAAGTCATGAGTTACTCAATGTAGGTAAAATGCTCTCATGAATTTTCTTCGTTGTTTGTCTTTCAAGAAAAACGATTTGAATTACACCACGAATTTTAATTTTATCCACGTTTCAGTTCTTTGAAATACTTTGGTAGAAACAACTCTCTTTTCTGTTAGTGGAAATGTTTATCGAAAATCATATCCATATTTGCATCATTATGCTTTGCCACTTCGAGAAAGGTTGGAATTCAATACAGTCATTTTGCGTTCTCAACGAACTTTTTGGCGAAGGAACAAGCAACTAAACCCATGTTCAATAAGTTCACATTGGCCGGTACAAACCTCACAGATGAAGAAGGAAAGTGTCGATCATTAAATTTCAACGACCAGGCACTTTCCGCAGCCGTTGAAGAGGGCTATAACTTGACAAGGAGAATGTTGGCCGAAAACTTCAATGTGGATAATTTGATCATCATTTGCCATATCAAATAGCTCAGAAAAGTATGGAAATTATCTGGACGGGGCTTCCACGAAGCCTCCGAAAACAACAAAGCAAAATGGGGCCATATTCTTACTGATTTGGTGCAGCGAAACGACCAAACTCCATTCCTGATGAATCTCATTACTACCTTCTCTTCAAAAACATCAAAATAAGAAAGATTACGTTTCACCTAAAGGAATATCGAAAGTCGTCTCATAAGAAATATCGTAAGACGTCAGTGTGGTGGGTATGGTGGAACAAAAGCAGAATCATCCACGGTGAAATCATCTCACTCGGGATTTGTTATTGGTGAAATCACGACAATGAGCATAAACAATAGCGGATTCCGGACAAAAACGGTAAGTGGCATTTAAATATCAACAGCAACGACTATTTGGCTTAACTTGACCGCATTCACGCTGCAACGGAGATAAAAAAAACCGCGCAAAAAAAAAGCAGATCATCTTCCACCACCACGATAATGTACGTCTAAATGTTGAGCATAGTGTCGGCTTGGTGACTCTCGTCCGTGGAATTGACCAGAGCTGCTAAGCAAATGGAAAGCAGTAATTGAAGCACCTGATGAATATGCTCCTAATTTTATTTATATTTTAGGTACCAATGTGCGATAGAGTAGCGTATCTTGAGTTATTATTAGGGATCATCTCATTAGAAGACGAATCTTGTTATTTATTTTAAAACTTCATGTAACTTCAAAAATATATTGGGTCAGAAGTTGGTACATAAATATTACGGATTTTATCGTGACTTTTTTTCTCTTAAAAATATTGGCGCTTTTAAATATTGTTTATTAATAAAAATAATCCTCTCTTTTCAGTTAGTGAAAATGATCATATCCAAATTTGCCATATTATGCTTTGCTACTACGATAAAGGTTGGAATTCAATACAGTCATTTTGCGAACTCAACGAACATTTTGGCGAAGGAACAATCAACCATAGCTATATTTGAAGATCGTTCAAGAAGGTCCAATTGGGTGATAGAAACCTCACAGATGTGGAAGAAAAAGGTTGGCCATTAAATTTCGACGAGCAGGCCCTTTTATCAGGCGCGAAAGAGGACAGTAGCTTGACAAGGAGAATCTTGCTCGAAGACTGCAATGTGGATTATTTGACCATCATTTGTCATATCAAAAAGCACGGAAAAGCATGGAAATTATCTGGAAGTCATCTCGCTCGGGGTTTGTTATTCGTGAAATGACGACAATAAGCGACAATAGTGACAGATTTCGGACAAAAACATCAAGCGACATCTAAATATCAAGAGCAACATTTATCTGGCTCAACTTGATCGCATTCATACTGTAATCAAGACGGAAAAAAAACTGCATCATCTTCCACCACGATAATGCAAGTCCACATGTTGAGCATGGTGTCGTCGAATCTCTCGCCAATAATGGCTGGGAACTACTTCCTCATGCCTCATGTTCCATGCAATTGACCAACTGCCAAGCAAATGGGAAGGAATAATCACTTAAAGATGTTTTTTGTTAAATTTTGTAATTGTTTTTTGTTGAATAAATTTTTTTCAAAAAGCCTGACCCAATATATGTTTTTAACGACACAAAATGTTGCTAATATTGGTTTTCGATCCAATGAATTCCCTTATGGACGGGTGATCCAGAAACCCCATAAAATTCAAGTGATCAAAAGTGATTAAGAAGTGATCAAATGGCACTTCGTTGTTGATCCAATTTGTTCCTTATGGGGCTTTTGATGCCAGAACTTTTATAGCTATTCTACTATTGCTAAATGTACAAAGCTTACAGTAAAATATAAATAAATAATAAATAGAAAAAATTATACAATGTTTATGTTAGATTACAAGTTTGGTATCGTTTTAAAAGAACAACTCGTAATTATGCCTAAACCGTAAACTTTATTTAAAAAGAATTCCATTGTTATCTCTTTTACTGCAAATTTTAAAACAACAATTGCATTACTTTTTTAATTTTATTTTTCTTTTGGAACATTTTTTTACTTTCTAGATAAGATTATCTTCTCTATAGATGTTGAAACAATGTGGTTCAACCAAATTGGTGCTTACGTTTTTTTTTTAGTAGATGAGGTTGTTGGTTGGAACTTTAAAATCAAATTGGCTAGTTTGTACACTTCACTAAATGTGTATAGGTTTATTTTTATTTTTATATTACATGCACTAATTAAAAGTTGAGCTGATTGAACGTTAAATTACTCCACTGTTAGGGGGTGAGTGAATGGAAACGTGACCGAATGGTTTGAGGTAGTAAGAGGAGTGAGGCAATGGTGCCTGCTGAGAGCTTACCTTTTTAATATATATATTCTTCTAATACATCGCAGTTTTAGAAGATGTAATAATGAGAGGGTAAGCTGGGGAGTAATGATATGCAGATATAAAGTATGGTCGATGGTGTATGCGGATGATATTGTATGTATGGCGAGTAATAGGGAAGAAATGAATGAGGTAATTGAGAGAGTTAATAAGTATACGGACAGAAGGGGATTGGAAACGAATATTGAAAAAACACTGGTTATGGTGTGCAAAACGGGTGGGAGAGAATGTAGGAGAGATGTTTTTGAACTGGGAGAGCAAGAGATTGAAAGTGTGATGAAATATAAGTATCTAGCTAGGGTATATGATATAAAAAAAATGGAACGTGTAATGAGCATGTGAAGATGATTGTGAAGAAAGCAAGGGGTGCGATGGAACGTATGAGGTTTGTGTGGGAAAGAAGGTTTGGGGATTCGGTACAGATGACATTGATGAGAATGTGGACGCTTGTGTGAGGAACATATTGATGTATGGAGCAGAAATGTTGCCGGTGTGTGAAAGAGATATATAGAGAGAGTGTAAGCGGGATGTTTGAAAAGGATACTTGGTGTAGACAAAACCACTCCATATGAAATAGTTTTACAAGAAACAGGAAGAAA
>WYDF02101242.1:0-10621 GCA_009867245.2 Adranes taylori
TATTTTTATTAAATCTTCTATATATGTTTAAAGTCTGTTGGTCGACATATGCAAGGTGCTTTGAATTAATTCCTATATTAGATCTGATTTTAACAATCTGTTTCTACAAGATTTTTCCAACAATTGAGTATTACCCTACTTTTTGTAGAGAAATCAAAGTGCACAATTGAAAACATGAAACGTACTATAGAGCCACATCGTTACGAAAACCACTTGTTCCTTTTTTTCGTATACGAGCGCCGCATACTAGTATATTACAACTAATATGGATGGGCATCGCCGTTCAATGACACGTCTATATTAATTAACTACTATTTAGATTAAGCAGGTCGTTTCGAAAAATGTGTAGCAAATATGAGAGGCTAACCAATTAGAAAAAATTCCGATGAATCGCGAATGGATGGCCATTTTGGCTATAAGGTATTAAGCTTTATCAACACTCTAGTTTTACAGAACGTCATTGTATGTGTGCAACTGAATACACACTAACTCTGTACCTGAACTTATTACATCGAATAAGTATTATTTTTATTAAATCTTCTATATATGTTTAAAGTCTGTTGGTCGACATATGCAAAGTGCTTTGAATTAATTCCTATATTAAATCTGATTTTAACGATCTGTTTCTACAAGATTATTCCAACAATTGAGTACTACCCTACTTGTTGTAGACAAATCAGTTTTTATGGTATTCAAAGCAGCGAAGTACACAATTGAAAACATGAAACGGACTATAGAGCCACGTCGTTACTAATGCCACTGGTTTCTCTTTGTTCGTATACAAGCGCCGCATACTAGTATATTATAACTAATCATAGTGATGGGCGTCGTCGTTTAATGACACAACTACACTAATTAATTATTATTTAGATTAAGCAGGTCGTCTTCGAAAAATGTGTAACAAATATGAGAGACTAACAAATTAACGCAAAACACCTTGCATATGTCGCCCAACAGACTTTAAACATATGTAGAAAATTTAATAAAAATAATATTTATCTTATGTAATAGATGCGGATACAGAGTTAGTGTGTATTCAGTTACCCACATTCAATGATGTTCTGAAAAATAAGGGTGTTGATAAAGCTTAATACCTTATAGCAGAAATGGCCGTCCCTCTGCGGTTCATCGGATTTTTTGTTAGTCTCATTATTGTTAGTCTCATAAGTGTTACACATTTTTCGTACACGACCTGCTTAATCTAAATAATAATTAAATAAATATAAGTTAATTTTATACATAATAAGATAATTTTAATTGCGTATTTTCTTTTTAAAGTAAAATTATTTTTATTATTTGAATTTTGTTTCTTTGTAAATATTGTGTGGATGTCCAAAAAATCAAAATAAGTGTTGATATAATACAGGATCTCCTCCTCCTTGATTAGTCTTTCTTACATTTGCTAGATGTGGCAGTGAGAATAAATAAATAAATGTTTTCGGATTATCTTTATGATTTTTCTGAATGTCTCATTTTCTGTATATTATAATATATAAAATTTTGATAAAGATTAGTTATTAGCACATTCTTGATGAAGATTAGTTATTAATGCATAAATTTATTATAGATCACAGTAACATATTTTATATTATACTATTGACAATATATTGCATATAACATATTGACAACATTGACACATATCATAGTGTTGATGTATTTTATGTGATTTACTAAATTAGAAATGGGATGTGGAAGGGTCTCAACTGAAACAGCTTAGGGCCTCTCATCATCTAAATCCGGCCCTGCATAACATAATAAAGTACATAATCTAAAATTTCCCAATTATATCCTTTTTTATTGTAATCACAATCATAATTTTGAATAGTTATGTGTTAAAGGCATTTCATAATTATTTGTTTTTAAATTAGTTTTGTTATACTCAAAAAGCTGTGCTTCCATGGAAATAATATCACTGCAGCAAAACGTTTGCTTCAAAATTAAAAATTTGCTGTTTTTACTTGCAAAATCTTGCCAAATCATAGTTTTATACTTGTCTAAACATATCTTTTACAAAAATTCAAACCACTGAACTTATTATATCGACTTTTGTATATTATTTTATCCTATGGCGACCCAAAATGACTAGAGAGAGAGAGGAAGATGATTTTTAATTATTGAGGTTTTTAGTTTTCATGATTCATTGTGTTTAATTATTTGAATTATCCTTTTTAGTTATTGTTTAAATGAGTTTTACTTTCAATAAAGATTTATAAAACAGCTCAATGTCTACCATAATCCAATATTGTACTTCCGATGTTTTAGTACAAATTTTAAATTATTCTTACCAATATACGGAGTGTATGCTTTATATATAGCTGAATCTTTTGCCAAACATTTAGTACTATTAAATACTGCTTCCATATGTTCGGGCTTTGATAGGACTACTACTAATCGATTCATAATCCAGAATGTGTATGTTGGTCCATATTCTTCATAATGTCTCATCATTGTTGCGAATATTTCTATAATACATAAAAGCATAGAAATATAAAATCTGAAATGTCTAATCGAGCTTAATATAACATTGTATTTAGGAGGAGTGACCCTCACATACTGAAAATACTTATAAGTTGTTTAAAAAAAAATTTTTTTCTCTGTCTATTACCGCAAATAAATATTTAGTTATTTATTATATCTTAAACTGGCTTTTAGTTTTATGTCATTATTAATAGAAATGCTATAAAAGTTACAGCGACAAAGAAGGAATTAATAGCAAATTAGTTCTTTTTCCTGAGGCAATTTTTTGCTAGAGATATATATATATATATATATATATATATATATAATTATATATATATATATAATTCAGAAAATAATTTATGAGATAGACCTTTAATGAGTGAAAGTAAGATGAAATAAATTTCTTCTTAAAGTTTCTGTCAGCGAGGGATGGCACAGTCGTACCGTCCGACAGGGACGACAGGATAAAAGCCAAACTCCGGCTCAGACTTGGACAGAATTTTCCAGGATATATCAAAGCACAGTTTGAAACTACAGTTTAAAAAAATATGTGAATTATTTAATTCATGTCTCTTGTGAGCGCTATGACATATATACAGATGTGAGTAAACATTTATTTAGTTAAAGGAACTCCAACATCTTAAATTGTTTTAAGTTTATCCTGAGAAAATAAGGATATTTCCATGTAACTAATTTTCAAATCATAATAAGCTAATCAACAATTAACTTTTACTTGCTGTTGGTTCCTAGTTTTTATGACTTGTTGAATAATAATAATAAAGTTTACAAGTGGTGCATAACCTTTAATTATTATACTGTGTAATCAATTATTTTATAGATTAGTGTTTCAAATCTTGATGCATTTTATTTGAAGTGTGAATATTAAAATTATGGACAAAACTTACTTTATTAAGGCTGTATCTTTGACTTTAATCAAGTAAGGTGCCTTAACTTATTGGTTTATTATAAGTTGTTTTTTCACAAGATATCTAAACAGGTATTCCAGTGCATTTTTGTATTCTGAATTCAAATATGTAATCACAATTTGTCCAGAGGGCCTAGTTTCTGTGTGAGAGCCGCTTTTCAAAAACTGCTTTAAACGATATCCTTGTCCTTTCATATAAATATTTAATTTATATTTAGCGGTTTATTCAACTCATGTTTAAAGGAAAGATATGCTGTATTACTTAGAAGTACAAGATGTGATTCTGCATGTTTCGAGAGCAGAAGGACATGATGTAACCTAGTTCCGACATACGCAGACCTATTTTATCTGCCGTTGTGTTGTATCAATTGCATCGGCAATTTTGCAGTGAACGTGAACGTGTTAGTATGAATACATATTACTTGTGCGTTTTATCCTAATTCTTCATTTCAAATACTATTGTATTTAGTGTAGAATAGTATTTTAGTCTTTTTACTATGAACAGAAAGTAATTAAATGATGCGGATGATTTCCAAAACATTTGCGGTAAACTCACTTACAAGTCTCAGAAATTTCTCAAGTCTCGCCCATTTCATGGATTTATATTCTCAGATAAATTTCACGCCGATTGTGCGTAAATGTTATGACCTTTATTATGGTTGTCAAGGTGGTGATTCTAATAAAAGCTGGGCCCCAAATGTATGCTGTATTTCAAGTATTAGATAGACTGTTGACTGAACTGTCGAATGGAAAAATGATACACACCATATTCCATTTGCAATTCCTATGATTTGAAGGGAACAGAATGATCACTTAACAGATTGTTATTTTTGTTTATCAAAGATTAAGGGAATCGCATCTAAAACAAAACAAATAGTTAATTATCCAAATTTGCCATCTGCAATGAGGCTCGCCTTACACAGTGAACAGTACCCTGTACCAGTATATGACGGTGATGTAGCCTTAAGTTGCTGTGATTCTGACGGAGATGAAACAGAAAATGTTGCAAACGATAACAGAATTGATCCTACATATGAAGTCAGTTGTTCATCAGACCCTTACTTCCCAAATCAACATTAATAGCCTCATCAGGGTTTAAACCTGTCTATGCATCAATCTCAAATTTTAACTTCTAGACTCAACGAATGGAATCTACTCCAAAAAGATGTTAGAGTAATTAGATATCGTAACCGTCATAGTGATTTCAAACACTAGTTTTCTGAAGAAATTGGAATAATGTTTTGTAATAACATTTCTTCTGTAATGGAAACGTTTGGATATCAACATCGGCCAGATGAATGGAGCCTGTTTATAGACTGTTCCAAAGTTAGTTTCAAAGCTGTGTTCCTATATATTGGCAATAAACTTCTATCAGTACCTCTAGTGCTTGCCACTGATTCGAAAGAGACGTATGAAAATATGAAATTAGTGTTAGAGAAAATGGAATATGAAAAATATAAATGGTATATATGTGGTGATTTGAAGGTTTTGCTTTAGTGCTTGGTTTGTAACTTGAGTACACAAAATTTTGCTGTCTTTTATGTGAATGGGACAGCAGAGATAATAAGAATCACTACGTTACAAAAGTGTAACCTAAACGCAAATCCCTTATCCCTGGGGAGAAAAATGGGGGCCCATGTCCTGTTAGTAAATCCTGAAAGAATATATTTACCTCCATTGCCTATTAAGTTGGGACTGATGAGAAAATTTATCAAAGCACTGGATAAAAACTTTGATAGGTTCTTTTACTCAAAATCAATTTTTTTCAAAATCATCGATACTAAGCTAAAACAGGGATTTTATCGGGCCACAAATGCGATTTCTACTGAACGATGGCTGATAATCTCTAATGAATACGATCTCAGAAATGGGATGACTGATGAACGTTTTGATGTACTATTAAATCTACTAGAAAAAGCACATTGGCAAAAATGTATGTTTGACTTTTTTTGGAAATCATAATGTAGAAAACTATCGTGGTGTAGTGGCTGGTCTTTTAAATTCATATAAATCTACAGGATGCAACGTGTCCTTAAAAATGCATTTCTTGGGCTCTCACTTAGACTTTTTCCCGGAAGATCTTAGAGCTGTAAGCGACGAACACGGCGAACATTTTCATCGGTAAATTTTTACAATGGCAAAAAGGTACGAAGGTAAATAGGGTTCTAACATGCTCACTGACTATGGTTAGACCAAAAAGAGAGATATTCCAGATACTAAGGTACACCAGAAAATCACTAACTACCAATTTCTTCGTCAGCCAGAATGAAGGTATATTAGTTTCAGTTATACAGCTAGTTACAAAAGTTATAAAAATTTCAAACAAGTATTACGAAAATCTCCTGCGATAGGAAAAATCCAAAAGTAGATTTCTAATTAGTGTTAAATATATTTCTAGATTCAGTACTCCTCATTTTGTGAAAGAATAAAAGTACATTTTTGTCGAGCAGCGTTATTTATTAGTTTTGCTTACGCTTTAAACACGTTATGTCGTTCAGATTCCGATTGAATTGAGTGTGTTTTAACTGGAAGTAGAACTTAATTATCCTGTTAAAGCTAGCTCAATTCCTTGACACAATTTAAAACGTGACAATGTTATCTGGCCTGCTATAAAGGATGTTGCCGTAACCTAGAGGTAGTCATAAAAACATAAGAAGTAATTAGATGACAAAAATTAAAGGTGCAAAAAGAAAAGAAAATTTAAGTTATGCCAGTGCAGCAAGAGGTCTGGAAAGAAATGATGATGTCATATGAATAAACTTCGTAAACTCTTGAAGGAAATGCTACCAACTCTTTTACTAAACCTTCTTAACGAGTAATAGAACAGCTGAACCTTAGCAACCTGGAAAACTAATGGCATTAGCAATAAAATACTGGAACTCTACAAGAACTTACAAGAACTTTCCACGCACCAGGTTTACAACAATAAGAGGGAACATACTGGGTAATGTAGGATGGAGAAGTAGCAAT
Organism: Adranes taylori; assembly: GCA_009867245.2. Classification (NCBI taxonomy): domain Eukaryota; kingdom Metazoa; phylum Arthropoda; class Insecta; order Coleoptera; family Staphylinidae; genus Adranes; species Adranes taylori. The sequence goes on from WYDF02101242.1 coordinate 6,356, forward strand.
ATTAAGTCTCTAGTCATGATGCGTCAAATAAATAGATTTAGCAAATGTGGAGACAGTTGTAGTAAAGACAAGTACTGACGCTTTCAGCATGCTGTATTCCACCAAAAGAGACACCAATAATAGAAGTTTTAGAGGAAAGTTTTAAACACGGTCCATGCATTTGAGAAAGCGATCTAAATGCTAAACACCTAACATGGAACTGCAGAAGTAGCCATAATTCAGGAAACGCACTGTTTAATGTAACTAATATATTCCACAACACAAAGGTCCCAGCTGCAATGGATGCCATCTCTATTCCGACTGAAGGAAAAGTTATTGAGAAGTGATAGATTATATTATCACTTATAATATTCGAAAACTTCAGCTTCAGATGCAGACCAAATTCAAAATTCAATCCGACTATTTCACAATGTTACCCGAAGTAGGAAAATTTATAATACTAAAGGTATCAAGAATTAGTTGAAGCATTCGTACAAAATGGAACATTTTGTAAGCACTCCGGTAGAAAATCTCATCTCAAGTCAAGACTTTGATACTGCAGTTGAGTCACTCACTAGTGAAATAAATAAGAGTATTATAAAAGCAGCATGACCATCAATATTGCCAATCAATAAGATCTTAACAGGCAAGAGGAAGAAATATAGGCAGATAAACAGAATCAAAAAAGGAAAGATATCTGCATGATAAACAACATCTAACAAAGCATTGCAAGTACGGACGGACAGGATGTTAATAAAGAACAGAGAGGATTTTTTAGAACTGACTACAGAAGGGATGAATGAAATTGATGAACACATGTGGAAAATCCACAGGGGACTAAAGACACAAACCACTCCAAACACGTTAATTATAACTACAAATGGCTACGTCATATTTGAAGATCAAGAGAAAACAAACGAAATAGCGGAGCAGTTGACTCAGCAATTTGTAAATGTTATGCCAACGGATGTTATTACAACAAAACCTATTGCTGACTCAGCAGAAGTAAAAAACTCAAATTCGATAGACGTACACAGTTTTGAAAAAGAAAAGCTCATAAACTTACTAAAAATTTTAATGCAAGGAAAACTTTGCTACCAGATAATATACCAAATAAATCAAACCTACTTCCAGAAAAATCGATAAATCTGTATAACATCATAAATGCAATTGTACGAACAAGCGTCATGTATCGCCAAAGGTAAAGCGCCATAGGCAAGCAACGATGCAGAAATATGCATTAGCATACCGCATATCAAATTTTGCGGGAATGTAATGCAGACATCATCGGTATCATTGTATGGCCATTTTTTGTGGACCCATTCGTTGATCAGGAATGAAAGAGGCATTCGCCAATATTTACATGAGGTGAATGCTCCGCTAGCAAAGCATATCCATTATTTGCCGACCCGTATTATGCTGCCATTCTGAGCTCCCTTCTCAGCTCCGGAGAATATACCAATATTTTAAAACATACGGAAAGAAATAATGGGAGATGTCACTTATTATCACTATCCCAAAGAAAAGGACAAAGGCCCTTCTGTAATAAGCAATACCCGATAAGCTTCGTAAGAGGTCTCTCCAAAGTCACAAAAGTGCTGTAAAAGCATTTAATCGAAGCATAGAGGGAAAGCAAAATCCTCATCAGTGCTAATCAGTTTGGTTTTAGAAGTTCGTTGGCAGCAGTTCAACAAGTAGTTAATTTAGACAAAATTATAAAAGCAGCTAGTAAAGGAGGGAAGACTGTCCTTACTACGCTACTTGATGTCGAAAACCTTCTGATCATCTGAGGTGAGAAGGATTAGTACACAAACAATTGCAATCCCAATGTCCTCCATCAATTACAAGTGTAATAACATCGCTTCTAGAAGACAGAAAATTTGAATCTAAAATAAATAATAAAATTTTGCAATATGAATATTCAGTTGAAGGCCTTCAGCTAGTTTCGCCAATCTTGTTTAATATATACGTGCACATCTCGAAGCTGGAAAAAACAAAACAGTGCTAGTCTACTTTAATTTGCTAACGACATCGCTATTGTTACACATCACGGTCGCAAGGAAAAAATGAGTAAATGTTTGCAGTCAATAAGTAACAACTTCCGGAAATGGAAAATTAAGTTAAATGATTCAAAAACTAAAGTAATTGAATATGCTAAAAGAAAGAGAAGCAGCTTTGAGATCCGCGTAAAATCATAAAATAATCAAGATCAAAGTACAACCTACGTATGTGGATTTCACATTGCCTCATAAGAGAGATCATCGGAAAAATATCAAAAGAAGAAAACATGTTACTTGCAGAAATGCAATTTTAAAAGAAAATTCCAAGCTGTCCATGCAAAGCAGGATGAAAGTTTTGAACGGTGCGCTTATCCCGTGCCTTATGTATGGGTCTAGAATCTGGGTAAAAGAACCGAATGAGTACGAAGAAATTATCACTACAGTCCATAAAATATTTCTACAAAAGTCCCTTGATGCACAGTGGCGTAGCGAGAGGGGGGCAACATGTCCAGGGCGCCAAGTGGTCCTTAAAACGAATAATTTGATCGATTTTTGGGAAATAATTTTTGAGTTTTTGTTTATTTAGCAAAAAGCGGAGGGCAGTAATACCACAAGTGAAGTTAAAATTTTACTACAAAATGTACTGAATTTTAATTTCTTAACTTTAGTCCATTTCTGACATGAAATCATAAGGATAATCGATCGTGTGCAGCTCAGATTACTAGATCCTAAAATAAATATTAAAATTCCATGATCTTGGATCATTAGCGACTGAACTTGCATAATTTCAAGAAGACATTTGGGAAGAGGCAACAGAAAAGGCACTTTGAAAAATGGGGTATTGATACAACAATTCGTATAAGGAGATGCCAACAAATGACAGAAAAATTGGCTACAGAAGCTAGCCTTTCAACAGAAAATGAAATTTCTCGCAAATTGAAGAACATTCTTGATCGTCTACAGCAGGAAATAAGTACACGATTTACACGAATAAATGATCTGAAGTCCAAATTTGGATTTTAACTGAACGTTGAAAATTTATTAAGCAAGGATAATGTTGGTAAAGATCTTGGAAAGAATTGTAAAAATTTTGGTTCATTTTATAACATACTTTTTGATGGAACAGAACTCTATTTTAGATATGTTATGCAAGTTACCTTATGCCCTTGTTTATATGTAAATACAGGTTTGCACTAGTTTGTTCCAAAAAAGCAGATCACTAAAAATATTGGCTCCCAAGGTTTGTGCACTTTACACAAATTTAATATTGTATTTGACGTGGAAAGTATCACAGATGGACACATTTTGTAAAGATACAATTGTACAATATTTGTTTTTGACAAACCATATGCTATAGAGAAACACGTAAAATATCTTGGTTCTAAACTGTATAGGGTTCGAGCACTTGCTCCACCACTATTTTTAAGAAATCTTACGTTTCGCTACATCGTTGTACGCGTTTTTATAAAGAGTAAAAGTCGTCCTATTTTTAATTTTACTTAGTGTTTAATAGAGTGTTGTTGGCAAAGACTAATTCGGACCCTTTCGAAATTCGAAAAAAATTATACGTTTCCATTTAATGTTTTTCCGATATTTGAAAAAATCTTCGTGTGACTAATCAGCGATTTATCAACAACTTCCATGTACCGCTTGGAACTAATTTTAAATGTACTTAAAATTTTCTTTCAAACAAGTTCAATTATGTTCAAATTAGATAAAAACTTTGGATGTTACAAAAGATTACATATTACATAATTTGGAAGTTTCCCCCACCCTTACTAATGGATTTACGAAAAAGTCTTAAATAAATTTGATGAAGGATAACTTAGTCTTTTTAACTTCGGTACTAATAGGATACCTCGTCTGGAGCTTTTTTGCAAAACATCAATCATTATTTTTACACCTGGTAGATCCGTCCTCTATCGTTGAAATTTCAAACTATATTTTGGAGAGATTTCTCTGGGCAACTTTAGTAATGAATATTTTTCCCACGTTCTAAATCTTATAGTTTCTGAGACAAAACCCTGGACACCCTTAATGGGACACCTGTATACATATATATTTTAGATTTACGTGTACCATTTTACATGCACATATACTCTTTTACTATAACTTAGTATATTGTATATTATTTACATTTTGGTAGCCCTTGTAATTCTATTTAAAATGATACATGATGGGCCTAACTCTTATCAGTTCAAAGATATGACCCTTAATAACTTAAAATTTTGCAACTTGTCGCCATGGCAACCGATATTCAATAATCATATTATATACATGTAAGGCC
>WYDF02101253.1:0-10621 GCA_009867245.2 Adranes taylori
GGAGCTACCATCCAACCGTATGACAATGAGGCTGACGCCTCGAAACTAGTCACGAAAAGTAACAAAATAGTGACTCCCTTACGTACATTTATCATTATTTAATTGAATGTGGATCACGTTGTAAAAACAATATTCAACGTATTTAAAATATACAATTCAAAACAAAATTATTATTGATATAATAAATAGTTTGATAAAAAAACTCAGACAGTATTCCGAACAATTATTAAAATATATATAAATATGTTTTACATAAACATTTTTATAGAAAATTCATTGGCCGCTTTTAAAAGTAAAAGTATTATCCAAGCGGGAAGAAGCTTTGCCGCTAGATTTAAGGAACACAATATTTCATTTATTAACACACAAAACACCGTCTTCCTTTATACCTACTTAATATGAATGTATGTATGTATATTTAGTAAAATCAAACTTGTTTCATTTTCTTCTCCTTTTTCTCTCTCTTAAGTTAGTTAAACTCAACGTTCTGAGGATGACACTGTGTTGATGAAACATGTAAACAATAAATAGATGTTTCAAAAAAAGTAGTAGGGTTGCTTTTGTTGTGGTTTTTTATGAATTTTATGGAGGAAAACACACTTTCAGATATATATGTGTTTCCGAACATTGATGTCATATTCAATCCAAAATCTCGCAAGTTTGGGAATCTTTCCTAGACAGTAATTTGAAAAAATCAAGTCTCGTTTTTTGTCTAGTAATTAGGAACTTGTCTGGTCATTAGTTATATAATCTTTAAACTGACATTTAAAGATTATATAACTCAAGTTGTAGATCAGGCAGTTGATCTTCAATGATAGCTGTAAGAGGATTATTATAAAGCAGTACATTGCTTTCAATTTCCCCAGATCTTGTATTGAATTCATCAATAACTTGTCGAATTTGTGAACTGCAGCTTGAAAACGCAATCTTTTCCCTATCTTTGAATTCTTATGCTAGGTGCAGACAGCTAAGCTAGGAATGTGTCTCAAGTTTTTGTTTTCCAAAGCATATTTGAACACTTTCAGCTTATTCCGAAATCCATATATTATTCCAATCAAATCTGAAATCTTCTGGTTTCTTCCTTGAAGACTCAAGTCTAAACTCTTGAAGTGATGAGTCAAATCTGTAAGAAAAGCTTACAAAATATGGATCTTGAAACTTCAGTCCAGTTGTGTCAGATGGAACATATTTATTTCGGAATTATTGAGGAATGCATGGGTTTCCCTTCTTACGGCAAAAAATTGGTTGTACATTAGCAAGTCTCCATCATCGGCCTCTGTTTCCAATAAAAGGGCTCGGTTTCCACATCTTATCAGATTTATAATCTTAATCACGTGTTGAAATACTTGATCTTGCTTGATTTATTTTCCACATAAAGCGCCGTGGTGTATAATACAATTTATTGTCGGACAAGATCTCCGTTCTCTAGAAGTAACCCCACTAATCCAGACTTTTTATCTGTCATTGTTGGTGCCTCATCTGTTACAATGACCGAACACATATTAGAGCCTCCAATTCTGTCAACTGTTTTCTTCAGAGCCTCATGGATGACTTTTCCTTTTGTGGCACCCTAAAGAGAACAAACATCAAATAGTTCCTCTTCACTGGAGAAATCTCCAAAGGTAGTACGTACAAATATTAAGAGCTGTCTAACATCTGTCTGATCAGTCATTTCATCCAGACAAAATGAGAAATATGAGCATTTTCAACGAAGCTAAACACGATTTTTCTACTTGCTTAGTCATGTCAACAATCGTTCTTTGTACGGTTTGATGTGAAAGTGGCACTGACTCGAATTTCTCTGCCATTTTGGAATCCTCAAAAGCTTTTGCAATTTCAATGGCACACCAGTAAAAGATTTTGTCAGCTCAAGGGACATGGTATTAAATGCATACAAAGAATACGTTTGAGAGTGTAATATTTTACTAAACATATCAGTTTCTTGTTTAAGCTTTTTTCCAAATCTGTACGCCGACTTTTAAATGTATATTTTGTATGACTTTTAACTTTTTTTTGTATATGTAGGATACTTGTTTCCGTGCATTGTTGAGTAATGCCTTCTTATATTATATTCTTTCGGCATTGAAACAACGTTCATGTACACTAAACGCTGCAACTTTCCATTGTTGTTGGCAAACAAGTAATCACTCTCCCAACTCACTTCACTATAAATTCTGCACTCCTCTATTGAAGTTCAAGAAATCAAGACGGAGTTAACAGACAATAAGTCACTACGATATTAATGACTCAATCAAAATTTATAAAACAGAAAATGTCACAATAGGCACGATACTTTTGGGGTTAACTTAATAGTGGCACTTGCAGGTTTTGGCGAGCGTGAGCTATGATGCGCTGTAGTCCGTGCGGCATTCGCAGTGGCGGGGGAAGCATTGTGTTGCTCGGCGTGCTGGACAGCACTTGTCATGAAGAAACGATGATTAGATTATAAACCCTTTTTCACAAGGATGGCATTTAAAGAAAATACTTGAATTTTTTCTAATAACAGGTTGGTTCCAACAGAAAATATCAGACAGAGTTTGACAAGTTCATAATCTCTCTTTTGTTCATGAACCCTCTTACCCTCTTTTGAAACATAAGAATACTAGTCTGGTGAAGATCGAATTGACTCCGACGACGAAGATTTTGAAATTGACGATGATTCCGTTCGTAAGGGATTTGATTTAGTACGAGATTTGGGACTATCCAAAAAAGCTTCAGAAATGTTAGCATCAAGACTGCATGAGAAAAAATTGCTTGAAAAACTTGCTAAGGTACCCTACTTTCGACCAAGAGAAAATGCGTTTCTGCAATACTTTTGAAGTGAGGATAGATTTGCGTATTGTCCGAATGTACATGGTTTAGTGGAGGAGTTGGGAATGTCAGCCTATAACGCAAGTGAATAGCGACTGTTCATTGATTGCCCAAAGCGGAGCTTGAAGTGTGTCCTCCTTCACAATGAAAATTTATTTGGTGCAGTCCCAATAGGCCGTTCAGTTTGTTTGCGTGAACAATATGAAGACATCAAGAGAGTTATTGATATGTTACAATATCATAAGCACAAAAAATGGATCATCTGTGTTGACCTTAAATTGATCTGCTTTCTTATATTATATAAAACTGGGTCTATAAAACTGCATATAAAAGTGGGTCTAATAAAGCAATTTGTTAAAGCTTTGTCAACTGAAGGAGACTGTTTCAAGTATCTCATGCGCGAATTTATTATTAATACGCGAGTAGTCCAAATGCAAAAGCAAACCATGGTGGAACTAGTATTTCGTACATCTGAAAACAGTGAGGTTATGTTTTGAAGTAATATAACTCAATGAAATAACAAACCTATACGCAACGTCTCGATAACTAGCTGTTGATGCTAGTGTTGATGGTGAGTATGTTGATAGACATTTAGATGATAAATGGTGTAATTTGGAAGGTGAGAAGTTTATAGAATGTGTTGAGGAAAGTGGTCTGACGATATGTAACGGGTATGTACAAGGGGAGTGGGAAGGTAAAATAACATTTAGAGGTCGTGGAAGAGGTTTCGTTGTGGATTATTTGGTGATAAATGAGATAGGGAGCGAGTGGCTGGAATACATGCAAATTGATAAAGCGATTGATTCCGATCATTTTCCGTTGGAGACTGAATGGAGGGTAGAGAGTGTAGAAGTAGAGGAAAGGCAGGGAGAATGTATGTGGAAAATGCAATAATACCGAACGAAGTGGTTTCTTACGTTTGGACTGAGGCAAAGAGAAAGGAAAATAAAACGAGATTGGAAGGGATAGAGTGGATGGAGAAGATAAATGTGGAAGACATAGTAAAACTGGTAGAAAGGGGCTTAGTGCAAGAGATAAAAGGTTTACAACAAGGTCTGAGAGGGAAAGGAGAGTAAATGAGGTGTGGATAGAGAAAACGAAAAAGTGCGGAATACTGGGGAAGGTGAGAATAGTGGAAGTAGAATGGGAAGAATTTGACAAGGCAAAAATGGGTTGAAGAGGAGAAGAATATGGCTGTGAGGGAAATGAAAGAGGAAGAAGAAGCGATAAGGGGGATATAGAATGAAAGGGACGTGTGGAAGTATTGAAAAAACGCAATAACGAGAGAGAAAAGGGTTAATTGTGTGTTGAGAGTGAATGATTGGGAGGAGAAATGTAGAAAAGAGCTGAGTGGGGGGTGTGGGAGGAATGCAGAATGAAAGGTAGAATGAATGGGAATTCATTCGGGGAAGGGGCGGATAGATGAAAATCTGAAATAAGTATAGAAGAGGTAAGAGAAGAAATTAAGAAGATGACACGATGAGGGGCCGCTGGAGCAGACCGTATTCCGATGAAAGTTTGAGGATGCATGCAGGAAGAAGGGGTGAGGGTTTTGACAAGAGCGTTTAATGAGATATGAATGGAGACAGAGAGTGTGTTCCAGGAGAATGGAAAAAGGGTGAAATTATACCCATATACAAGAGAGGAGACAGGAACTGTGTGGACTGTTTGTCAGGATAATGAATATAAGATTGGAGGAGGAAATGCATGGAAAGGGAATATTTTCGCACACACAGAACGCTTTCGTTACAGGTAGGGGAACAGGGGACAACTTAGTAATTATAAACTATGTAATCAACCAACACATTGGCGAAAGAAAAAAAGTTTTCCTATTATTTTTTGACCTGAAGGCAGCTTTCGACAAGATCATTAGAAACAATTTGTGGGAGAGAATAGTGCAGGTAGGAATTACGAATGAAATGGTGTGAATGTGTATGTATGAGGGACTGAAAGTGGGAACGAGTAAATGCAGAGGTTTAAGAGTGGTTTGAGGTTTGAGGAGCTGAAAAGAGGAGTGTAACAGGGGTGCCCGCTCAGTTCTTATCTATTTAATATTTATATTTCGGACTTAGAGGAAGTAATGAGAAGGGGCAAGCGGGCGATATACAAAAAAGTAGTTGCAAGGTGTGGATGTTGACGTATGCGGATGATATTGTATGTATGGCAAGTAGTAGAGAAGAGAGGACTGGGAGAATCAGTAGGTATGTGTCGAAAAGGGGAATGGAAATGAATGTTGAGAAGACGGAGATTATCGTGTGTAAGAGAGTAGGGAGAGAAAGTACAAAATATGTACTTGAGAAAAGAGAATAGTGGTAAATAAATATAAGTATTTGGGATATATGTTGACGCAAAGTGGATCATGTATGGAGCATATTAGAATGATAGTAAAGAAAGCAAGGGGATGTATGGAAAGGACGAGGAAAGTGTGGCAATGGAGATTTGGAGATTCAGTAAAAATGAGGATGATGATAATGGTTGTGTGCTTGAAGATCGGAATTATGTACGGAGCGGAAGTGTGGGCTGTGAGCGAGAGGGAAATGATTGAGAGAGTGCAAGCGAGATGTATAAAAACGATGCTTAGATTGGACAAAACGACGCCTTATGATATAGCGTGGCAAGAGACCGGAAGAGGCATATGTAGACTAACTGGATTGAGAAAGTTGGTGAATTTTGAAAGAAAGTTTCGGATGGATGAAGAGGGAAGGTTCACTAAGGAGATATATATCTTAGGAATGAAGGAGAATGGCAAACATGGTAGTAGAAATAAGTGGTTAGAAAGCAGAAGGATGAGGTACGAAAGGATTAAGTGCTGAATAAACAGATGGAGAGAAACGACCTAAGAAGGGGAAGAAGCGGTTATGGAAGTGGTTGTGAGGATGATGGATGTAGAGAAGCAAGACAGGAATGCAAGGATAAGGGAAGGAAGGTTTAATAGTAGAAATGAATGGATATTGGTGGAGGAGGGGATGGCAGAGTATTTGAGATCTGATGTGAGTAGGTGAGGGAGTGAGGAACGCGGTAATAGCTACTGCATGTGTGAGCAAGAAAGGATGTGTAGAGTGTGTGGAATAGGCGAAGAAACATAGTTGCACTGGATAAGAGAGTTTGAGGGGATGAAATGGAAGGAGGAGGAAAGAGTGAAGAGGGAGAATTGGAGATGTTTGGGGTAGGAGAGAAGCTGAAGGGATGTCATGGAAAAAGTGGTTAATGAAATAAATAAAAGATAGAGAAGATAGGGCCGGGATCAGGGAGAGGGTTAACAGTAGGTGCAGTAGTAAAAGTAAGAAAAGAGGAATGAATGCTAAGTGGTTAATGCTAGGGGATGAAAGGGATTAGAGAAGGGGATAGAAGAGAGAAAAGGAAAAAGGAGAGATTGGGGAATGATTGGCGAACGACAAAAGAAGGGTAAGGGAGTTTGAAGACAGACACAAGAGAGAGGGAACAATCATAAAAGGATGGAGTTTGAAGAAGGAGAGGGGGGGGGGCGGTACAAGGGGAAAATGAAGAAGCACGGTACAGACAGATAAATATTTAAATAGGAAAACAAAACTAAAGCATATCCGTCACACAATTCATTTCTAGCCCTTGGCAATATTTAGTTTTAAAATTTAATGTAATTTCTATAACTTTATTTGTTAGAATTGTATTCTACAAATATTATGTATTCGCTAACAAATTATGTATTCGCGAATTCAAATTTTATATGCTGATAGACATATGATAGACATATAGAGCGAAAGGAAAAATCCTCATCTTAATGCCTCTTACTACTCAAAGAGCAAAAATTAAAGAAAAACAAATGTAGCAACTTATACTGAAAACTTAATTCAGTATTTCTTAATTTAACAACAAATATTTAATACTAAAATTTAACAAAAGAGAAGATAGCAGGTAATAAAATTATATAAAATCCAACAATAGAAAACACCACGTAATTACGTAAAATCTTGATAACTTGCTTCATTTCATGAAATATACTTTTCTTTAGTTTCTTATTTGCTTTGAAATAAAAAAATCTCTTGTACAAACATGGTAGCAAAAGTATGTTAATTAATTGGATCGTATATAGGGATGTCTTTTTAATTTTGCATATAATTTTAACAAAAAGCAACAGTTTGAATTTCAGTACTTTATTGTTTTCAAAGTACTGGCCACCATTGTCGATACACTTGTGGGCACCATTCGCTCAAACCAATTGTTAAAGCACTTATTCCACTCTAAAATGCATCTTCAGGTGATTGAAATTGTTGACAGCGTAATGCATTCTTAATGGCGAGAAATGAAATAAAGAAAAACCCTGCGACTTATGTCAGGGCTGTACGGAAGATAATGTTTTGTTGCTCGAAAAATTCAAATGTTTGTCAAGCAGTGTGTGGCTACTCGCATTGTCATGGTGAAGGATGATCCGACGGTGTGGCTTGTTTTTCTGCTGCTCCGAAATGAGTTCTGGTAAACAAATGGTTGTGTACCAATCAGCAGTTACCGTCATTCGATTTTGTAAAGGAATTGTAGCTACATGTTCGGATTTTGATACAAAAGTTGCGACCATCTTTTTCAATACACTGCTGAAACGGATAACTGGTTGGGGTCTCATCTTGAAACACCCAAACTGTAGACTGACGTTTATTCTCGGGTTCATAAGAATAAATCTAAGACTCGTCATCATTGATGATCCTGTACTACACATTTTTGGAGCTGCTTCTGTTAAAACGATTCCGAGTTCTTCGGCATCAACTGACACGAGCCGCCATTTGTTCCTAGGTCAACAGATGTGGGATTCAACGAGAAACTAATATCTTCACGACCACTCATCATGTAAAATCTTTTGGATTGAGGTCTTAGAAATGCCCAGGAAACTTTCGATCGCCCGGTAAGTTACATGAAGAACTTTATTAATCATCTCGCGTACAGCATTAAAGTTTTCCTGAGTGACAGCTGATTTTGGTGGACCTAGCCTAAGATCATCGCTGACATTTATGCGTCCACTTTTGAATTTAGAGTACCAGCAAGATATTATCGATTGGTGTGGTGCTCCATGTGTGGTGGTTAGATGCAAAATTAAACTGACATCCCTGTAACGTGAATAATGCATTATTTTAGTGGATTTTCAGTATTAGTGATTCGGGGTTAAATGAAGTGGTTCCGACTGGTCATGTACGTTACTATTTTATTTCAAAAACGTTTGCAAACATTTTATTAAAAAATGTAACTGTTTTTAAAAACTGTGAAAAACAGCAAAAGCAAAACGGTTCATTGTTTTCAAACGAAATTATTTATTATCTAAATAAATTATTTATTATCAAAATTATTATCTCTTATCAAAAACAATAGCTCATTGTTTAAAAGGTAACCTAATACTTATTATTTCTTATAAATGTTTCCGCCGTAAAACCGTTTCATACAGGTTCTTTAAAACGAAAAAGTTTCAATGTTCTAAAACGAAGAACATTTTAAAATTTTCAAACAAAATATTTTTATCAAAATGGTTTAAGATTATAATTTTTCTTTAAACTGCCAGAGAATTTTTTAGTAATAGAATTATAACAGTTATTGGTACTTGAGTATCACAAAATATAATTGAATTACAATAGGAATAAATTTGAATGATATAGTAATTAATACTATGAATTATGCATATATGGTTACCCTAGTCAGAGTAAAATTATTCAATATCCGTAACACAGATTAAGAGAAGATCGACAGTATATCTCTTATACGGTACGCACGCAATGTGCTACTCCGATTTCAACGCTAACGCCAACCGCGCTGAGAAACCGCCAAGAAACTTCGAGAAACCTCTGAGCGACGTTCAGATGGCGTTGGACGGCTAGAAAAAGTCCAGTTGAAAATAAGTAAGTGAAAATTCTGTACGAAACTAGATTTTTACTACTCTTGCACAGTTTATTTCTAGTAGTTTAAATAAATTACGTGCATTTTACTTTGTTGTAGTTTTTTTTTGTTGTAGTGAAAATTATGGCAGACGTTCACATGTAGGTAGCCTATTATGTTATTATAAATCTTTGATTAAAAAATTGCAACCCTAAGTTCTTTTAATTTTATTCTATGCAACTAATTTTCATCTAATAACAATCAATTAACTTTTACGTAAATATTGTTTACTAGTACCTATATTTACTTACAAGTTGAGACTAGGGTTTATCGTTGGAAAATAAATCTCTATGCACACCTAATAAATCAGAACCGCACTATATTTTGTATGATAATTACAATTTTATTAATATTATTAATTAAATGTTGCTTGATCGTTGTATTATTTATTTTCGTGTCAGCGGAAAATTGTGTTGTATCCGTATTAATATTTGTGAAGACAGAATAAATCTTAATGAGTACTTGTTTTATTATTTGGCAAATTTTGTAAATTCACAATAATTGAATGTAAAATAAATTATTTGCCTGTTAATAAAGTATTTTAAAGCAAATAGTGTATTTTTTTCCCTTCTTTGGGAAGATGTCACGTAACGACTCTCTAAACAAGAGAGTAAGTCCTTAAATGAAGTGGTTCCGTCGGGTTCCGTCGGGGTCCTAGTCGGGTCGTGTGGCCGAAGTAAACCAAGTGCTCAGTATTACGGCCTTTTGCATCTGACTTGCTAATTCTTCAGCTTTGCTCGGTAGGGTCTTAATATAGTTTATTAGGGAGGACCGGACGCCCCCCATGACTCCAATGATGATGACTACCAATTTGATGGAACGCCTTGGATATTGGATCCTTAGATCGCATAGCAAATCCTGATATTTAGCTACTTTTTCTCGTTCCTTAAGTTCAATATTTTTATCAGAGGGGCTAGAAAATTTTATAAGGGACATCTCCCGCATAGTGGAATCTAATAACACAATATCAGGTTTGTTTGCGGCTATTTGATGGGCTGTACGAAAACCGTAGTTCCAAAAGATTTTAACGGCGTCATTTTCAACTACGGCCTCAATATCCTTAACGACGTCTTTCTCTATACCGTAATAATGTCGCAGACGAAAATATAGCACTTTCAAGGCGGCATAATGGCGCTGGATGTATTTTGTTCTAGCATAATCCGGGCATTCGAAAAGAATATGAAGTAGCGTCTCTGGTTGAAACTTGCATGCTCGGCAGTTCGTATTTGCCACCTCTACGGCCATTATATTCTCACGGTAGACCAGCGTGTTTATGACACCATCTTGGCATGTAAAAATAAATCCCTCAGTTTCAGATCGCAGGCCAGCCGATCTTAGAAAGTTGAATGTTAAATGTGGTGATAGTTCCAATTCGGCGATGATATTATAAAATTAGCCATACATAGGTTTATCCCGATGGAGTTGTAATTGAAGTTGTATCCCCATGGAATATTCCCTATTCTGAATTTCGAATTACCTTTTTGGCCGCCTCGATGTCTAACTCTATCGCGTTCATTGCTTCACCACTATTACCTAGCATATTTGTTGAGAACGATAGTCCAAGGGATTCGGACGCTTTCTTGCAGCCTTATATAGAAATGACCCCACAGCCGCTAATTCGTGCTCGTGCACACATTTCATAAGAGGGTCTTCTAGGTTGTTGATAAACCTGTTCTAGGTTGTTGAAAGCCATTCCTATTACCATATGGCCAAGCATTGACTCAATACTCAGAAGGCTTCGGCCACCTTCATTTAGCGTAATGTAAACACGAGGCACGGAATACCTAGGATGGATGCTCCGATTTATATGCATCACTTTCCTTGTAGATCGGTCAATGATTTTTAGCTCGTCTTGCCGCCATTTTATAATACCAAAACTATATAATAGTATTGGAACAGCAAGCATATTTGTGGCGACAAC
>WYDF02101264.1:0-10621 GCA_009867245.2 Adranes taylori
ATACGGAAATCGTGATTGATGGAGCTAAAGGAATCCATTGGGGACTCACGGGGTGAGGGGGGGGGGGTTACAAAACCTGCACTTTGCAAACGATATCTGCCTCCTGACCCAGACATACCGAGATATTCAGACCAAACTGGACACTCTAGAAACTGAAGCAGCGAGAATTGGCCTGAAGATCAACAGACCAAAAACTAAAGAGCTACGAGTTAATCCCACCAAGAATGACCCAATCCTCCTCCATTGAGAAACTAATGAAAGAGTCGAAACCATCTGCTATCTAGGGAGCGTAATTTCAATTTGCAAGATATTGCCCATTGAATAAAGAAGGCGAAAGCAGCTTTCGCAAAGAATAGAACCCGCTGGAAAGCCCTTACAAATGCAATGAAAAGAAGAAATGAAATTTAAGATGAAAGGCGACAACACTGACAATTACATATGCGACCACATTGAATATATGAGTTTGAATCCGTCGGATCGCAGTTGGGATCAATAAGCGCTCGCAAAACGTGAGAACAGTGATTTTTTACTCAAATAAAACTCATATAATTTTTTAAAAGCGATATAAATAAATGTGTGCGAAGTATTGCAACCTATTTGGTTGAATGATCGACTCCAAATATATTTCGGTCCTCAATTTTAAAATTAATTTACTACGAAAAAAAGTTCTCACAAATAAAAAGACTTCTTTTAAAACACAAATAAAGACTTTTTATTTGTTTCAAAACATAAATAAAAAGAAATCACAAACATACGCAAACTTAATTTTATTTAGTACTGTAAAAATATGAAAGTAGGATCAAATACGTTGCACAGTTGCACCTTTAAGAACAAAACTTAGGTTATATCTCATATTTTCACGCAGATTACTGCAATAAGATGAGGATCCTCTCATATTACTTTTCTTTAGGGACTCAAGCAAAACTCTTAACGATTGATCGTCTAAGGACAAGATTGTCCTATTTTCCTCCTTTCAGTTTGAATAGTTGTCACAAATTATAAACTGAAATGTCTAAAAAAAGACGTAAACACTGGAAAATATCATTTTTATGATATTTTCACGCATTTTTATGGTATATAACCTTGTTTTGTTGGTTTTACAGACAGTGTATACAAAAATTTGATAAAAGAAATTTCAACAATTTATTAAAAATACTCTTGTATTCTATTGTGAACACAACTCCCAAAGAAGATAAGTGGTATAAATATGATATATATTACATATATCAGGTGACAGATATAAAAAATATCTGGATGTCAACCCAATTAGTCCTTAATTGCAAATTTGTTTGATAGGTTACAAAAATTGTTACCAGATAAAGAATTGAATTTTTACGATTAAGATTAAGAATCGAATTGTATTTACATTTTACCTTAGAAAATCGGGTTTCGCTGTACGAAAATTCATTTTGGAATACCAAATTTGGCTCAAAATAAAGTAAAAGTTTAAAATTATTATTATTATTATTATTATTATAAAGTTCGTGTCGAACAAGGAATGTGCCATATCTGTGCTACCAAAATCTTAAAAAAAACATTTGTTACAATCTCAACTTACCGTATCACATACGTTCATATTACAACAATCTTCTATAGTAATCTCGCACTGATGCGTTTGATGTTCCTCCTGCTGTTGTAGATCGCTTCCACCAACTCCCATCAAACCATTCTGATCACCTCTAGGTCTATACGTCAATGGTGTTATATTCTTGTTAACAATAATACGCTTCTTGATGCGTGGCCGTCTACGTAAACGAAGTACGTAAATAACGAGTAATGCGTTTAATAGCGCTAATGCGCATAGTACAGCTAATAAACCAAAAGTAGCGGATCGACCGAAATCCGATGAAAAGATATCTGAATGCTCATTTAAGTCAGCAGAGGAAGTCGCAATGGTGAGATTTTGGGGATATAAAGATGAAGTACGATCTATTAATTGATATGTTGTTTCCGAACATCTAAAACAGAAAGAAAAAAACACTCGTAATATATATATATATATAATATAATAGGAGCTTAAAATTTGAAATTAAATAATAAGGGCGGGAGTGTAGAGTGGAATTGCAGCAATTTTTTCCGTTTCCCGTTTTCAGAGAGCTTTGTCACAGATGGACCTAAAGAAAAGCGGACATTTCTAATTATCATTGAGTTATTATATTTTCTATTAATATATATTGTTGTTTCATTAAAACAACGCATGCCAAAGTGCTCCTTATCTCTCATGAGACACTACATAGTCGTTATGCAACTGAACAAGTACAACAATACTGTAATGAAGCTGAACAAGAACTCATTAGAAACGTACTACTAATAACTACAGAAAACTTGAACTTGAATGGTGTACATTTTTTTTTTCTTTCGATTGGAACAATTAAATAATAATATGCTTTTCATAGTTCGTTGCTGTTCAATATGAAATAACGTAGACGTCGACTTGGAGCTTTCAATTTAACACTGCTTACCAAATCTAAACAATACACTTTGCTGTGTAACAATTTGTCTATAAAACAAATATAAAAAATGTTTCTCCTCTTCTTCAAAGTACTTATATTTAATAAAGATCATATTTCTGTATAATTATGATCATCATAATATAAATTAACTCTATAAGCAGAATATCTGAGGAAAACATTTTGTATTCTTTCTAGCTGTACTATGTGACATTATTAAAGAGATCACCATATTTGACTGCAATATTCTAAATTTGATCTAATGAAAGAACAAAATTCTTAATTCACTCTACCATTCCTAAAAACAAACTCCAAAAAGTCTCTACCATTCCTAAAAACAACTCCAATTATTTCCTAGTTTTGTTGGTAATAGAATTAATATGTTCTTTAAATATTAATCTGGAATCAAAGATAACACCAAGATCCCTAACCGATTTAACATTAAGGATAAACTGGTCACCAAATTTGTAGTCAAATTTGTATTTAAATCAGTTTGTAGATCCAACTCGTCATTGGCGCAACTTATCTTTTTGAAAATTTTATGTCATCAGCAAAGTCCAAGAAGTTTGCATATTTGAAACAAGAGGCTACATCGTTGACGAATAAGTTTAATAGCATGCGAGTACAATGTCCTCCTTGAGGTAAGCCTGATTTCACAATAAAGGGCTCTGAAATATAGTTTCCCACCTTAATAGATTGCGACCTTCCAGACAAAAAACTACGAAACCATCTAATTCAAACAGTGTCAAAACCCAAGCCAGACAATTTTTGTATTTTTGCAATATTTCATGGTTTACTCCGTCAAATTCCTTCGAAAAGTCGGTGTAAATTGCATCAACGCAGCAATTCGGTCTCCAAAGCATTCGACAGATATGTTTTGTAAACCATAAGATTTGAAAGAGTAGAACGATCCTGAATAAATCCATGCTGTTCGGGTATTACAAGCTTTTCGCAATACCAGCTTACTTGATCATCAATTGGACTATCGAATATTTTTGGAATTTCCGATTGCTTACATATTCCTCTATAATTAGCCACATTGCATCTATCACCATTCTTATAAATAGAAACCATGTAACTAGTTTTCCATTTAGAAGGAATTTATTGCTCATTTAGCGAGAGATTGAATAACTACATACCTAATATATAAGCATATTTTTTTTATAAAAAAGCTTGGAATAGTCAGTACCTGCAGACAAGCTGTAATCTAACAGAGTTATTTTATACAAGACTTCAGAGCAAGATATAGTTGGATAGCTTATAGAGAAGATATAATTGGATAGTTTAATAGCTTATATCAAACTGATTGCTATAAGAAACATTAGGACAAACACCCGTTGCCAAGGCATTATTCTGATGTAGCAAAATAGTCCGCCAACAATATTACTGTATCATTCCCATTGCTCGCCTTAATTGAATTCCAGAACATATTGCCCGCACTATTAGAAGTTCTTTTGAACGAACTACCAAAAAATTTGGAATTATGGTTAATGTTATTATTTAGATTGTGCAGATAGTCTTTATATTTACCGTTTCAATATAAAAGTTTTGTGTATTTTTTTCTACTAAACCATCTAAACCATATAGGAAAATTGGACGTAAAATTCTTTACTCGGAACAAATAGATCGATACAATATATCGTAAAAGATATTAGTAGCTATTAGTAGCATGTTTGTATTATAGAATAATTGCTCTCAATTTATACCAGTTATAAGATTATTAACACTAATAAAATCGACACGTTTCCAATTGAAATAAAACTGATTCAACAAAAGGTTCTTTACTGCATTGGTTTTACATGTGTTCTTTACTTGAAAGCAGTATGCTGAATAATAAAGGAGGTAAAAGTGTATCATCTGCTAGTGAACACCTGAAATCTAGAATGTTTGAGAAAGTTAAGTCTGTAAATGTTCCTCTAACATTAGGTATGTCGATAATTTGTTTTAAATTAAGATATCCAAATGATTCGGCGATCCTGACAGCGGCTGAAGAGCTAGACATACGACTGAGATCGTGATTAGACCAAGTCACTTCCGGCAGATTATAGTCACCAACCATGAAAGTTTACATTGATCTTCATTGAATAGGCTCTCCACTATGGGAGCCTACGGCTCCAAGGAGGGAAAGAAAGGTAGGGGGGGCATTGGTGCCATACCATTTTGAGTCACTTTTTCTTCGTGTTAGTGCATTTGCGTAAAATTGATGTCCCTGGGTCTTACACTTGTTCCCCAAGTTTTATTTTTTCAACTTTCATAGGATCCAAGATATTTAATGTAGTACAATAACCAGTCTGAAGTAAATCGATCGCAAAAACCCTGTATATATGTTAGTTTGTAATATTAGAAAAAAATGTTTCAAATAAAGTTGAACTAGCTTTTGGTGGCCTATATAATAAAGTTTATTCCAGTGTCTTGTGTCTTATCTTTTATAGTTTCTGAAATATATCAAAAAGTTTGTAAAATTTTAAATGCGGTAATGCCGCACTGTATACCACTTACAGAGATGTCACTACTTTCATTCGACGCATAATACAATATATTATATGAGAGATAAAATTTCAATCTTCTAATTTTAAAACTGAATTTCTCAATAAAATATTCATTTTGAACCCCTCCCAAAATTATAATGTGCATCCGCCACTGATAACAACATTTATTCAATTGCAAAAGTAGTTTATATGTCTCATACAACGTAATATCATTTTTCTTGTAACTTTGCATATATGAGCTATTACGTAGGTCTTATATGTATATATGTTTGTTGAATGTCGATTTCCATGGCGATAAGTTGCGAAATTTTAAGTTATTAAGGGTCATATCTTTGAAATGATGAGTTAGATGCATCATGTGTCATATCATTTTAAATAGAATTACAAGGGCTACCAAAATGAAAAAAAAACAGGGTGTTACTAAAAAGTTTTAGAAAAAATATTATTGCTCAAAATCGGTCAAGAATATTCAGTTGGTTACACTGGCAGAATTGAGGTACCTTCAACTTACATACGTTCCCCAACTTTCATAGGAATCGAGATATTTAAGGTAGTACACTTTTTTCAAGGTCAAATTACTCCGTTAAGTTTCTGAGAAAATGGATCGCCAGGTTTACATAAAAAAAAACACCCTCTATATAAGTTAAATTGTGAGTTTAGAAAAAATGTTTCAAATAAAATCAAACGGCCTTTATGTATCCTATACAATAAAGTGTATTCGAATGTCCTATCTTTTATTGTTTCTCAGATATTTCAGAAAGTTTGTTTAACTTAAACGTGGCAACACCGCTTCCTATATAATTTGGGAACACTTTTATACAAAGCATAATACAAGGTACTTCAGCCTCCTAGTTTGAATACGACATTTTTGAACAAAAACATGGCTCCTGTCTGCCATACTGAATTTAAAACAAATTTAAACCCGTTCTGTTGATTCATAGTCTACACCTGTCTAGCAAATTTCATCCAGATCGGTCCCATAGGGAAGGAGAAATTCTTGAACATACATCCGTACGCACACACCGCAAAATCGACACTTTTAATTTTTTGATCTAGAAAAAATTTTTTCAGACATTTTTTTATATGAACCCCCTTGTGACGTCCCTTATGCCCCCCCCCCCCTTTGATTTGTATATTAACGGTGAAATAGAAAAAAATCTCAAAACATAAATATCTTATATCTTTCATATACCTAGACGTATTACAGACATGTATGGTATATGAAAGTTAATAAAATACTTGTTTATAAGTTGCATATCGTAGATTAATAATACTTGTGTATACCACAAAGAAATTGTTTGTTCTTTGAATTCCTCACCCCACTTAGTTTAGTGGTCTGAACACCTAACCAGTAATCGGAAGGTAATGTGTTATAATAAAGTTTGCCAAAAGACCTAAATGGTTAGAAATTGTACATTTTATAAATTCATTTTTGAAATCGTCCTGTCTGAGACCCTCGTTAATTGTTAGTTCCTTGTAACTCGGGTGAGTTCAATAAAACATCTTAATAATAAAAGAACAAAACGTCAGAAAATATACGATTATTGACTTAATCGCCAGCTAATATTATACCCTTATGCTCTGAAATGATTATATCAAACATACATGATAGTTAGTCATTTAACATTTTTATAAACTTACATGCATGCGAAATTTCCTCCCATATCAAATAGCTCACTATTATTATTTGGCGATAGACAATAACTTCGACATCTATCGACTATGTGTTGTTGTTTTACAATTTCACAACGCTGTCCCAAAACATTTTGTTTACAATAACATTTCGCTTTCCATGGATGCGTTGCTTCATAAATACATGTACCATTGTTCAAACAAAAATTAGCACATGCGTCACGTTCACACCTTGTACCCGTAAAACCTAAAAATATCACAATGTACAAAAAAACAAATATTAAATTATTATAAATTATATGGAATATAGATGTACACGAAGTTAAGTGTGCCGATTTTGTGTAAATGTTAGGTTGGATTGTAATAGACTTGATTGTGGGAACAAATTGTGGCTTTAAAAAAGATGAATTGAGAAAAAACACGTTGATCATTTACGGCATCGGAAAAAATATAAATTATAAAAAAAGCAGAACTGTTAGGCAATCGAGCACCAGAAAATAAGATGTTGACAAACATGGCATTATGAAGGAGACACTTTTCAAAAGTAATTGAAATCGCAAAGTTTCAGGAGACGAAAAGCTATGCATCCGGACTTAGAAGATAAGCTATATGAATTTGTTGTTACGAAATGTGACTTCGGCTGTTGATGATAAGTCAAGTAGCTTATTTTCCATTCTGCTACTTGGGGTATCAACTGCAATGTGTCAGTTAAAAACTTTAGAATTGCCAAGGGGAATGCAAATTTTCATGAACACGTTACGTTTCGTAATCAAAATGAGCGAAAATTAAATCCAATTTTCTATTACCGCAAATAGGAAATTGCAATCAAATGCCTTTAGATATCCGTCAGTTTGAACTGTCAGAAAACTGTCACCATTAAAACAAACGGTTACGAAAAGCAAAGATGTACAGTTATGTTTTGTGTATAACAACTGTAGACAGAAGAAAATTACCGACTTACATTATTGTCAAGCCCATATATTCTTCTGTCAACCACTTCCTACACTTTTTATTCCTATATGTACCACCATCATCAATCTAATTTCCTATATGTACCACCATCATCAACCTTACGTTCAACATTATCTTTCAACCCCTGATATCCACCACTTGTACCATTCCAAAGCTCTGTAATATAATCTCATTTGGCGTAGACTTATCGAGGTCCATTATCCTTTCTAAACACCCTATCTGCACTTTCTCTATCATCTCCCTCTCACTGACTCTCCGATATCTCATAATACTGCTCAGACACTTCCATTATTAACGTCCTCGTTCTCACCAATTCACCAAACCTTATATTCCATACAAATCTTATCCTTTCCATCGCTCCCCTAGTCTTCTTCGTCACGCCATCATGATAACACCCAAATACTCCCCCCCCCCTCTTGACCTTGAACCACTCCGATACTTCATCACTTACTTTCACACCTCATTTAATCCCCTTATCATTGTTATTAACCTTTTTGATATACCCACCTTAAACATTTTCTCCCACAACTTCTCCCTAATTATTCTGTCCAACACGGACTTAAGGCCGACAAACAATATATACATTTTCTTCCTTTCAGATATCTCCTGGTATCTTATACAATTTAATGCTACTATATTGCCTGCAATCCCCATTCCCCAAAGCCATTCTGCGTTTTAGACAGTATACTCTTATTCTTCACGTTCTTTCCAATATTCCTCGCAAACAATCTATATAAACCATCCATCATAGTCATCACCCCTCTTATACACCGGCACAATTTCTCCTATCTTCCATTCATCAGTTATACTTTCCAATACCTCCCTATCCTATTCATCCCCCCTCACTAACGTCCTTAATTCACTCTCATTCAAAAGTGCCCATGCATCCAACGGCATTCTACCCGGCTAAGTTGCCCTTCCTTTTTCCATGTTCTCAACTCCATTTTCACTTCTTCTACACTTGTGCCCATTACTTCCTCTTCATCAGCTTCCCCAATGCAGCCTACATTCATTCTGTCATACTCATTCATTTTTTGTCATATTCCCTTCTGCACCTTTCCTTCCACTGATTAAACTGAATCATATATGTCTCGCATTCACCCCATACAAATTATTTGCTTTTCATGTATTCATATATCAGGTATCGTATATCTGCTACAACAAAACAACACAAGCAACCGTATATCAGCTACAACAAAACAACACAAGCAGTTATATGAAGTGGATTAACATCGATCTTTCAGCCATTTGATGTTTGATTCCATAGTGCTTCGAACCGAACTAATTTGGAATTGATCGTAAAACCTTTGGGTATTTTCGAATTTCTAATTGTACGGGAGCAAAGATGATTTTCTGTGGCATACAGATACAGATAGTAACTCGTACGGCGATAACTAGGGCGCTAACGCCGAAGGAGAGACTTCCAACAATGAACTTTTTATATATAATTCATATCCATTGATATGTGCAAGTCAAATTAAAGGTATTGTAAAGAAGCATGTTACTGTAAAAATAAAATTGTCTTTAGATTGCAAATTAAAACAATTAAACGAGTGAGATTTGGGAACAACATTAGATGAAACTAGTATTACATAGAAACGCATGCATGCTTTTTCCACATATATTCATAGCAGAGAATTATATTATATCGCATATGTAAATAGATAACAATTATTTTTTTTCGCTTTATAGCGTGCACCTCCAAAGAATCTCAACTTCAGCACTTTTAAAAAGACGTCGTCATATACGTGATTCTTCTTTGGGCAGATGTCACGTAACGACTCTCTAAACAATAGAGTAAGTCCTTACGTCATAGTCAGGTCGTGTGACCGAAGTAAACTCAAAGTGCCCAGGATTACGGCCTTTTGCATCTGACTTGCTAATTCCTCAGATTCCTGCCTTGTCCGTTATACATATAGTACATTGAGATTTACTCTCGCCCTCCCGTTGTTTTATTAACTGTTTCTTTACATGCTTTCCGCAATGCTATTGTTTTATTTACTTGTACATTGATATTTCTTTCTGTTTATATAATCTGAAGAACAATAGACATATTTTGTTAAATCGATAATGCTGCTTCACTCATTAGCATTAAGTTCATTTCAGCTGCCCACAAGAATTAGAACTGGATTACTCGCAAGACTAGAAGCTTCACGTGCTCTCAGAACCCACTGAAGATTGGAAGAACACCAAGATCAGTTCCAGCGTGCGGCCTCACATTAAACTGACTTGGCACCCAAGGTTATATATTTCCGAAAACTGTTATATTCTGTAATTCATTAAGATATTTGTTTGCGCCATTTGTGGCAGTCGCTAGGACACCCCATTAGCAGCGTCGCGAGAGGGAGTCTATCACAGTACGTATGGAATATTCTTTTTATTTATTAATACCTTTTTTATCTTAAAATTAGACTTAATTGGGGTACAGAATATATTCCAGAGCGGGAAATATTCCAAGTAAATATGGTAACTTATTGTTAATAATAATTTTTTTCCTTGTTAGTGTTAATTTTTTTTTTTTACTAAACTTCTCAAACTTACCTATACGACAATGACAGATAGGAAATCCCTGAGATGACACAGCACAATCACCATTATAACAATAATTATGACACAAATATGTTTCACATCGTTGTCCGCTGAAACCACGTTTACACAAACAAATTCCATTACTCATCAATTGCCCACCATTAAGACAATCATTACAAGTAGTCTGAATTGGTATCGATTTCTCAATTTCGATTGGTTTTTGGATTTTATCAATTTCATTTTCTACTTCCGGCTTATTACAATCATTATGGCTGCCGACTTTAATATTAGAAACTATACCCATCGGTTTCTCATCAAACTTATGGATCTAAAACAATCGATGGTGGTAAACAACAAGAATATTAAATCGAATATTAAAGAATATTTGATTGTACTTTCTTATAAGTACAATCAAAAATAATTTCGAAAAGTTGTTCATCTATATATATAAAAATCAATGTATGTTTGTATATATGTCTGTATGTCCTTTATGGCTGACTAGACCATCCATCCGATCGACATGAAACTTTAGGAATTTGTTGAGTACAC
>WYDF02101275.1:0-10620 GCA_009867245.2 Adranes taylori
ATTGAAAACGTTCGTAATGAAAATTTAGTTTCATTTATTGTACAATTTTTGGTCACCTGTCTATAACAATTTTATACATTAGAATTACAAGTTAAATTTTTATAATTGTTTAATTTTTTATTTCATAGTTGTACAATTTAATTCTATTCTTTTATTTAAATAAATAAAATTTTTTTAAAATTTAGTTTGTATATTCAATCTTGTTTGTAGTTAGTTTTTTTCACTTAGTCTAAACATTCGTTGAGATTTTAAATAATAAATAATCTTGCGGGTATAAAAAACTATAACAACTATTATTTAAAATAGCGGAAGATACGAGCAATTTTTTACTACATATTTCGGACAGTAATACATTGTATGAATTATAATCCATTATGCTTCTTTAAATTCGACTTTTAATGAAATATGTACACATAAACTGTACGTACTAATTTTTCTTATACACAAAAAATCGATAATTTGTAAACAAATTAAATATGATAACCGTGACGATACAACAAATAAATGTGACGAATTGTAGAAATTGTGTCCATCTCTCTCATTTCTGACTACCAACGTAGTTGCCTTTCTACAATATTACCAACCCGCTAATAATAAATAACACTACAATTTCGTCGAAACTTCATAACGATTTGCGATAAAAAATTCTCGCAAAATAGCGAGTCTGTGAACTAAGCTTAACCATTGTTCTAATTCTAAATATTCTTCTGTAATATTCTTATCCAAATATAAGTAAATATTCTTCCAATTAATGTGACATAAATGTTAAGAGAAAAAAATAGACTAAAAAAATATTTAAAAGAAAATATATTTAAAATTCAAAATTACACTATCACATAGCCTTTAACTTTTAACTTTTGCAATAAAAAAACATCAAGTTAAGTTCTAAATCTTACAAACATAATAGGAAATTTTTTAATGTACTGTACTTGCGAATGTATCATTATCCATAGTTGTATACAGATGGCCTTCATTTAGTAATTCCTCGATGTTGTTGCTGTTAAAAAACAAAAAAAATTAAAAAAAAGATTGGCAATAGGTTTTTATCCAATGTACATTTAGAAGTTTAAACGGAGTTTCAGCTCAAACAAGCCTTATTTAAAAATTCAGAACTTATAGTGCATTGTTCAGTGCCGTTCAGAACCGATAGTGCATTGTTCAGTGAGTGAAATTATATTAAATGCGGTGGATAGATTCATATGTTGGGTGAATGGTTTTAAGAAAACTATGTATATGTGAGAACTGTATAAGAAGTGTATGTGAGGATTGTGTGGATGAGTGTAGAAATGAGGAGAACAAGAATGAATGAGGAAGAGTAAGAAAAAGAACAGAAAGGAAAAAAAAGCCCTTGGATTGTCGATGGTGTGTTGAAAAAAAAAAATAAAGAGAAGGGCAATAGGTGATTGGAGAGGTAGCGTAAAAAATGAAAGAGTTGAGGAGCAGAAAAGAGGAAGAAAATTTTAAGAATAATTAAATGGGTTAATTATTTCGAAAACTTGATGTTGACGTTTAGAAATTTCAAATTGGCTTAAAAAGCGAGATTAGGATAGATGCCCATTTCTGGCATAGTGATAGCCTACATCAGTACCCTCTGCTTTCACATCGCATCATTGCATTCGTTAATGAAAACCAACCTCAGTGCACATCTCGGCTAGCCAACCAATTTGAAAATTGTATGATAATGTACGTTATAAGACTGTATGCCTATATATTACTAAAGAGATCTTTATGAAATTAAATGCAGTTATACAAAATAACTAACGATGAGCCAATCTGGCATCTCATTCAAACAATTAGGAATTATCACAATCAGGGATTTAATCAATTAAAGTTCACCTATTTTGCAACCTCTTAGATTATCACGCGTTATGCTCTATGCCTCGGAGACCTGGGTGGTGTTGGTAGCCGACAGACGACGCATTGACGCTTTCGAGATGTGGTGCTGGAGGAGAATGTTGCGAATACCATGGACGGCAATGCGTCGGTCCTTAACGAAATCAAACCAACACAAGGACTTTCCAGCACTGTTTATAAATGCATTCTTTCCTTCTTTGGCCATGTCAACAGGAGCACCCGTATGGTGAAACTGATAGTGCAAGGAAGACCTGCAGGTTCCCGTCGCCGACGTAGATCACCAAACAGGTGGATAGACATGGTAGAAATACTTATGAACATTAACCTGGAGGGAGCGGTTCGAAGAACAGAGAGTAGGCAAAATTGGGGACGGCCGATGCATGCGGCTATCCGTTCCTTAGTGCCTATCTACACGTCGTATGGATTTAGATGATGAGATTACCACCTCAGACCATCTCTAGTACAAGCAGACGCAGACCGTAGGTTTAGCGCGCCTCATCGTTAACATCGATTTTCTCATCTAGCACTCATCATCGATTGTTTCATCATCTTAGTTTAGTGGTTTTGGGTCGTAGATTTAGTGCGTTAGTAAACGCACTAATAATTTATGCTTAATAATTTATATAGGTTTAGGGCGTCTAGACCCTCACCTCCTCACTATGACAGCGCATGCGCTAAATCCACGATGGTGAAGCCATTGACAATGTCATTAAAAATGGCGGGAAATTTGAATTTTGGCGCGAAAAAAAAACTAGATTTGTAACTAGATTCAAAATTATTACGCGGCAATAAAAGAAGATGGCCCCGCGCGCAATATATTTATCTGCTGATAAAAATGAGATTTGAGGTTAGAGAAATAGCAATAACCGGGTTCTGCACCGTCATCGAGACTCGCAGTCATCGTCGTCGGCTATCTTCGTATATGATTGTGTTGATAATAATGTAATCATCGTTCGGCTATCTTCGTATGCTGATAAAGTAGAGAGAGAGAAAGATATCAGCAAAGATGTACAGAACTACTCGGCCGGCTGCATTCGCATATATTCGTTTATTATCTAGCTGTTGCTGATAAAATTTATTGAGATTAACGAGACAGCAATATGTAAACAAAACTTCCTCAGCTGTGTTCGCATATATTCGTATATATTATCCAGTCGATGGCACTTCAATCACTCTTGTTAAATCTGAAAATCTTTTCCATATGTTATAATTGTTAGTGCTTTTGCTCTGAACATACTTATTTTGTTCTAATTCAACTTCTGAAATTTCTACTTTTGTGTACCACATTTTTATTCATGGAACCACTTTGGTCTATACCACCACATATCCATAGACCTTCCAAGTCCTCCGAACTTTTGTAACATTTTAGAATTAGTATAAATGCTTTTAAACCACGTAGCAAGAAGTTGTAAGACAAGTGAATACTACAACTACTATTCTAGGCAAAATGGTTAAATTTCAGAGATGTAGCAGATAACTTTGATACTGCCAAATGTAGTTTGGAGTGAAGAATAGCCAAAATTATATATTTAGTGAGTAATAAAATGGACAACGTAATAAAATGGCCATAAATTACACTTGAATGACAGACAATAATTTTTACCAGATTTTATTTTTTATAGGCTAGAAAACAATTCAAATTCTCAACGGTTCTAAATCGTTCCAACACTTGTTAAGATGATTCAAGAGTTACTTCTTAGTGCATGAATTTTAAGCAGTGTTCTCAACTGCTGTAAATTTTATGTTGGAACAAACTTTATATTTGTTAAAGATTTTTAATATTAACCTGATTCAATATGAACCTTAAACAACTTAATAGTAAGTTGGATAGTTATTCTAAACGTAATATGATCCAACCAGAACAAAGAAATAATTTTTAGCTTTCATATACCATATATGTACATAACATAGATATATGAAAGATATGTCACCTTTATTGACTTATCCAAAGCATTTGAATGTGTTTCACATGTGTTTCTTAGTAGCAAAGCTAAGTAGGTACGGCTTTAAAGACTCAATAGGTCCTATCTATCAAATAGGCTGCAATCAGTTACTATCGATGGAGTATTGTCTGCACAAGCTGTTATGAACATTTGTGTACGTCAAGGATCTATTTTAGGTCCCTTATTGTTCTTAATCTACATAAATGATTTGCCAAATTTCATAGGTAACTCGACAAAGTGTCTACTTAACACTGACGATACCACCATCTTCAACTGTAATTCCAATTTAGTTGATGCTCTTTGAATGTCCAGTGATGCGCAGTCACTTGCATCCAACTGGTGTATGTCCAACAGATTAAAACTTAATGAAGATAAAACAGAGAATCCAACCAGACTCGAAGGAATCTCCCAGTTGCAAATTAAACATATAAAATTTTTAAGCATACATCTGGGCCCAAAGTTTAAGTGGTACATTCATTGTTCAAATCATGAAACTAAATTTAGCTCTAATACGTATTTACTAAGAAATTTAGCACGTTCCGTATCTCAGGATACAGTGAGAATTTCAATTTTTGTTCTATAAATGGAGGGCGGTAAAAATTATAGCCAATATAAATTATCGGAAAGAAAAGTTAATACGTCTAATGCCGTAAATGACATGTAGGGCGTCATTTACGGCATTAGGCATATTAACCTTTCAGTGTCTATAATTTATGAATTCTTTTACACGCTAAGACACACGTTCAAGTAATGCTTCTATTTAAGAAGTAATAATTTACTATAACGGTTACACACGTAACGTTTAATGTACCTACTCTATCTTAGAATTTAACTATCTCGATGTAAGAGTATGTAAAGTACACAAAACATCTGCAGTAGAACTAATAGAAAAAAATACTTTTAATTTTTTGGCGTTACATGTGTTTCTCTCTCGAAGACTTGTGACCCTGAAAGTATACATTCCTAATCAAAATTGACAAGAAGGCTAAATTCAATCCTAGTTAAATTTATTAAGATCAAAGTACTATTAAGCTTTACTAAATTTGACTAGAATCAACTCCTCAAACATTAGTATGACAAGAATGAGTAATGTCAAGAATGAGCTCATATTGTAGACTGATAATGTAGAGTGCGATTCCAGTGGATCTGATATTCACTTGCATGACACACGACACAAAGAAGACATACGTACAGATTTTTGTAGGTTTGGTAAATCCCAGAACGGAAGCTTGTTTCTGTGCTGTCAGTATTTTTACAACTTACCATCGCATCTTCACAACCGAGAATCGAAAGACAAATAAATTAGATTTTAATCTCCCAAGCTTTTTATAGCGTAGATGAATACATGAAACATAAATTCTAATTGATAACATTGAGTGATTTGAGATTGTGGTAACATTAGACACTTTATCGTGTCTCCGTTCTAGCTGCTCTCTGTAACAGATGGCGTCATATTTTGAACTTTTCTTGTAGCATTGTGTATGTCTGATGTGTATATATATCACGCGGGTATGTACTTAACTTTCTAATGCATAAAAATTTATGCATGCTGCTGTGTTTATGATACTATTTATTGTATGTCACTATTTATTGATATTATTTACTTTTCTGGCATAAATGATACTGTTTATTGTATGATACTATTTACCGCAGTGCTATTCATTAATGATTTGTATTTACTTTTATTATTTTGACGTATGTAAGCACCCATTTAGTATTAACATTAATAAGCTACTTTATTAAAAAATTCGTGCTTTTTTTGAATTTCACCTTAGTACGTCTCTTGTATTCACATCGCTGCAATCCGTGCATTCGTAATTCAAAGAGTGGCCATTAAGGAACAATTTATTGCAAAAACAAATTTGTTAATGTTATCTTGGTAAAAAATGTACAAGAAGGGTGCATTTTTGAATGTCTGTATGTTCAAGGATTTCTCCTAAACTACTGGACCGATTCGGATGAAATTTGGTAGACAATTTATCCCCAAAGAGATTGTTTCTTCATTTTTTTTTTATAAATCCAATATGGCAGATATGCGCCATTTTTTATTCAGAAATTCAGTATTAAAACTAGAAGGCTGAAATTTTGCACACATATAGTATCTTGTATTATACGTCTAATGAAATTAGTCAAATGTCTCTAATTGCAATAGAAACGAGATGTAGTCACTTTCAAATTTAACAAACTTTTCGATATATCCCAAAGTATAAAATAACACTCGAATAAACCTGGTATACGTCACGTAAAGCCTATTGTTAAGGTTACTTAAATCACAATTTAACATATATATGTAGTGTTCGTTGTTTCGCAAAGTTTGCGGCCCATTTCTCGAAAATTTCTGTAATAGTTTTTCTATGTCTTTGTTCAACTTTTTCAGAGTCCAGTTCTAAAGATATGGCCAGTAATACCTGAAAACTTCCCTACTGGTCACCATGGCAACCGAAATTCAAATTAATAAGTTGTGTTTTTTCACACCTAAGTAAACTGATCTGCTTTATAAGTGATCTGATCTATAACTGATCTAGACAATTTGAAAAAAAGTTGGTTATAAGTTATATGTAGGTAGATTACCAGGGTTAAGTATACTGATCGCGAATTGATCTTATACTACCCCACCAAGTAAACTGGCACTCAAACGGTACATAAAAACTGATCTCAGCAGATCAGTTATAACTTGATTGATTAAAAAAATAATAATAACGCAAAGATCTACTCCGGAGCTACTCTAATAACTGGAAAAACATAACTATTGGGAACTCTTGCTAAGCAATGCACCATCTTGCGGTAAAAATTTTAACTACTCTAACTAGGATAATTTTGTAACCTTTCATTTGAGTATTGTTAATTGCAATTATTTTTAGTGTTTCTTAAAAGTATCATTGGTCCTACGTTTTTGTGATTAGATTGAAAATGTCTAAATGTAGTGCATATTGTTCTGGACCCATTTGCAAAAGTTTGAAATATAAAAATTCGTGGACATGGCCAACCCATCTTTCATATACTGGAAGTCCTACGTTTTGTTTTATCTTGCATAAAACAAAAGTTGTGAGTTATAAAAATCACATATACAACACCCTTCCAACATACATACAAAACGAAAAAAATACCACATACTTGTCAAACACTTCTTGAAACAAACCGAAGAAAACTAAATGAAGCAAATAATACAATTAACATACCTTATGTCTTTTCTCCTTTATATCTTTTTATTTTTTTCCGCACATCAATTATTAAATATTTTAGAATTACCATAACTTAGTCATAGGCATTGTCAACTTAGTCTTAACTTAAACTTAGGTTTTATTCTTTAATATTTATCCGTTGTAATATTCTAGAGTGAAGAAACAAACTGTTATGTAACTTCTTTGGATGTTTATTCAATGAATAAATAAATAAATAAATTTTGACTGTCATCTTATAACTCGTCTATTAAATTCAATTAGCACAATAGTTTTTTACGATAAATTAATCAAAATTAGTCTAACCTATAAAACGCCTACACTATAAATCGCCTAGCCATGAATCCCCCGGTTCCCATATTTGCCTACAGCGCGGACAGCTCCGCTGCCTACGATCACTCTTGACTCTCTTTTCGACTATTTTCTAAAAGAGCAGTCTGCTCTTTTAGAAATTAGTGCACGCCAGACTGCCTTGGTCTTGTGAATTCTATTACCCATTAATTCCCTGGTCTCCATATTTGCCGATGGCGCGGACAGCTTGGCTATCCCGGTATTGGGCGGCCCGCTGTCGTTTTTGACTTACGTTTTCCCTGCTGCCGTTTTTGAGTCACTTTTTTCCCGCGTCCGCTTTGCGAAAAATTGAAATCCTTGGGTCTTATGCATGTTCTCCAAGTTTTATTTTTTAACTTTCATATGGACTGAGATATTTAATGTAGTACCATAGACGTTTTCGAGAAATGGATCGCAAATTTTACAAAACAAAAACACTCTGTAAATACGTTAAATTGTAATTTTACAACAAAATGTTTCAAATAAAATTGAACGAGCTTTTAGTAGGCTGTATAATAAAGTTAGTTCAAGTATTCAAACTTTTCTAGTTCCTGAGATATATCGAAAAGTTGATAAAATTTTAAACGTGGCAACGTTGCGTTCTACACAAGTTTCAGGCATAGTACTAATTTCTTTCGACGCATAATACAAGATACTTAATTTCAGTGTTCTAGTTTTAAAACTGAATTTGTGAATAACATTTTTCAACACCTCCGAAAATTATAATGTGCACCCGCCACTGATAGCAACATTTATTCACTTGCAAAAGCACCAAGTTTATGTCTTATAGTCTTTCAGGTCTCATACATAGATATTTTTCATGTAACTTTGCATATATGAGCTATCATGTAGGCCTTACATGTATATATGACTGTTGAATGTCGGTTGCCATGGCGACTATATCTTTGAAACAATGAGTTAGACCCATCATGTGAGGTATCACGTTAAATAGAATTACAAGGGCTATTGAAATGTGCAAAAATATACAGGGTGCTTCTAAAAAGTTTTTTTGAAAAAAAAATTATTGCTCTAAATCAGTCCAGTATACTCAGTTGTTCGTATTGGTACAACTGAGACGTCTTAGACATACATTTACTCCCTGAGTTTTATTTTTCCAACTTTCATAGGAGCAAAATTACTCACTAACCCATACAAACGAAAAGACTAAACCTCCGTTTGTTTAAACTCACTTAATACCTTAAAAATTAAAGGTTTCGATACAAGAAATTGAAAAAAATACTGCCTGTATATATGTTAAATTGTGATTTTAGAAAAAAAAAAATTCAAATTAAATCGAAGGGGCTAGAATCTATAAAATAGAGTTTATTCGAATATCCTATCTTTTACAGTTTTTCAGATATGCTGAAAAATATTTTTAAACTCTGAACGTGGCAAAATACCTGTGTACCAAATTTCATGCAAATCGGTCCAATAGGTTAGGAGTAATTCTTGAACGTAGAAACATCCGTGCGTATGTACGCATGTATGTACGTACGCACAGACGTCGAGAAATAAGACTTTCTTTTAAATTTTTGAACAAGAAAAAAATATTTTGAAACATTTCTTTTTGTGGTAACTTGTTCCTTGGGGTCTCTTTTTCGAATTACGTATAAATGGTTTGCACTGATGTGAATACAAGAGATGTACTAAGAAAAAAATGTCAAAACATGAATCCTATATCTTTCCTATACCTATACGTATTGCATACGTATATGGTATATGAAAGCTGAAAATAAAGATCGCAGCTTTCATTAAATCCCAAAATTTAGATAAAGAAAAGTTAAATTAAAACGTGAACTTAGATCATCTTTAATAGACAGGCTCAGAGCGTATTCGTAAAATAGGCAAGCCTATTACAAGGCACATGCTTGTATGCTCTAGACATTTTGCATCAAGATTATATTCATTGGAAGTTACACATCTTATTTTATAGATGCATTTTTTTTGTTTTAACTTTGTTCTAACTACAAGTAAACAGTATGAAAGATATCTTAACAATATAGCTGCACCATCTAAACATTTTTGATGAAATTTAAGTGCGGTAGAAAGCGATATGAACGTAGAGACAAAAATCGAGCAAATAAATTTGTCGGTTTGAATTCCTGTTCTGAAACGGTACCTACATTACTTTCACAACAAGTAGATTTAGAAGGTGTTAAAATTTCAATATCTCTTTTAACTGAAAAAATCTAGTGTCAAAGTCGTTCAGAGGTCTTAGTTTGCAAATGAATATTTCCAACCCCATAGTATATGATACTTGATCGTGTATAATAAAAATTTAAGTATTTTTACAGGTATGCAGAGTTTTGAAATTTTAGACTTTCTCGTTGAGTAAATAGAAAAATTGTTGTGATAAAAGAATTCGTAAACGTTTTACAAAAGAAAATGTAATAATGACATCTTTGTTGTTGATTAAGGAAAGTGTAATAATGATATCTTGTTGACAAGCAAGCATATTTTACAGAAACTATTAAGATGCTTGCTGTAGTCACTTCCCTAGCCATATATTTCTCATTAAATGAAAAAATAAAATATACTGTGCAATTTGTTTTTCCGTAACCAATAGCATAAATGTGCTGATCCGGGATTAAGTAGTTATCACAGTAGCTGTAGTAGCGCTGAGTCTATCCTTTACTTCCCAATAGGAAAAAATACTTTACGTTTTACGAGGTCAACAAGACGGTGTTTCTGAAATTAAATAACTGTTGTTCCCAGTGGCGGGTCGAAATTATAATTTAGGGAGATGTTCAAACTCATCACACATGTACTACACCTGAATATTCTTGTTTCATTTTTCAGTATTATTTAAATTTTAAACAAAATGACGGGTTAAACTTGTTTAAGCAGCACACTAAATAGATAAACCATTATTTTTATGCAAAATATAATAAAACGTTTTACTTCTCGTATCTCTTACTATTCAGCTACTACGCATCTAATATGTGTAATCACGGTTGCCACAGAAACGAAGAAAGCATTCCTAAAGTATTAGGGGTCACATCTTTGGAATCATTTAAGTTGAATTTCTTATGTACATGAAAATTATTCTTACTTCTGAATTTTAAGCAATTTTTTGAATCTGAATGGCATAATAAAACTATGTGGAATGAAAAATAGTAGAATGTTGACCGCATTACATTACATTAAACTGGATTAAATTAATGTATTTGCATTTTTACAATGTTTTCTTTTTACTCTAGCACAACCGATTTCAACCGCTCATTGTTCAAAAGATAACTCAATTCTTCATCCGATTTCATCAACGTTGGATTCAAGTAAGACTACTCAATTAAGCTCAAATGTAAATCCTAGAA